>CM038678.1:175378352-175503045 GCA_021605205.1 Aegilops longissima | reverse complement strand
ACCGACTTAGAAACATAACCGCATTGAAAGCAATGTTAAAGTGAGGTAATCTTCACACAACCATGTAATACATAAGGAAAAGATACATAGTTGGCTTACAATCCCACTTCACACAATACATGAGTAAAACATTACATCATACAGATACAATCAAGGTCCGACTACGGAACCAAAATAAAAAAGACTACCCCAAATGCTACAGGATCCCGATCGTCCCAATGGGCTCCCTCTTGATCAACGAAGCGAAACAACACAATGAACAAGATCTTCTCGAGCTCCTCCTTGAGCTCGGTGCATCACCTTGCGTTTATCCCCAAACTGGTTTTGGAAGTATCTTGAGTCAGGGGACTCGCAATCTCACACCGGAGATCAAGACTATTTAAGCAAAAGGTAGGACAGGGTAGTGAGGTGGAGCTGCAAAAGCGACTAGCATATTGGTGGCTAACATCATAAAGAAGGCGAGAAGAGGGGCAAAGCACGTTGAACAACTATGATCAAGAAGTGATCCGAAACTACTTCGTCAAACATAACTCCAACACGTGTTCACTTCCCGGACTCAAGAAGAGACCATCAAGTTACCTTGTTGGTTATTTTAATTAAGATCAACCGGGTTTTCTACAACGGACATTAACAAATTCCCATCGCCACAAAACCCAGACACGGCTTTGAAAGTTCAAACCCGAGGGGTGTCCCAACAGCCCGATAAGCTCCGCGATCAACGAAGGATATTCCTTCTCCCGGAAGACCGATCAGTCTGGAATCCGGCTACAAGACATTTCAACCAATAAAACAAGACCAGCAAAGCCCCGGGATGTGGACAAATCTGATAGGGCTGCACATTCTCGGTCTCGGGGCACACTCGGATGAGCATCCTACAACTAAAACCAAACCTCAAGTTGCCTTGAGGGGCGCCTTGAGGCCTAGTTGGCCACCTGGAAGGAGCCTGGTCGGGGGCTAAAATAAAGATGACCCTCGGGCTCAAACCCAAGGGAAAAAGGGCATAGGTGAGGCAAATGGTAAAACCAATGTTGGGCCTTCTGGAAAAGTCTTATTCAAAGCGAACTGTCAAGGGGTCCCATAAATCACCCGACAGCGTTAGGGGAAAAATCCGGGAACATAACACGGTATGGGGAAACTAGACGGAAAGTGGAACAAAACACCGGGCATAAGGCCGGCCTTCCACCCTTTACCAAATATATAGATGCATTAATTAAATAAGATATTTGTGATATCCCAACAAGTAAACATGTTTCAACAAGGAAAACATCTCCATGTTCAACAAGGAACAAACTTCATCTTCACCGCAACTAACAACGCTATAAGAGGGGACAAAGCGGTAACATAGCCAAACAACGGTTTGCTAGGAAAGGATGGTTAGGGGCTTGACATGGCAATATGGGAGGCATGATAAGCAAGTGATAGGCATCGTAATAGGCATAGCAAAAGGAGCAACTAGCAAGAAAATAGAGTGATTTGAGGTATGGTCATCTTGCCGAAATCCCGGAAGAAAAACGAATCCATGAAGAAGACAAGCGACGAAGTCGAATGAATCCTCACAACTCGGGAGCGGAACCGAAGCTAACGAGAAAGCAACCGGAAAAACAAACAACATAGTAAACACACAATCATAAACATGGCATGATGCACAATCAAGTATGATGCATGCCGGTTTAATGAGGCATGGCATGGCAATATGCACAAACAACACTACAAGTTAAGTGGAGCTCAATATCAGCGGGTTGCATATTGACAAACTTCACAACATTTATTTAGTTCCTCTTGATTAGGTACCCAACAATATTAAATGTTATTAAACATGGCAAGAGGTGAAGCTAATGAAACTACCTATCTAGGCAAGTTTAAATGAGGGGAAACAACGAACAACAATTGGAAAATCCCCATTTGCAAATTATGGATTCGGTACTGATCTGCCCTAAACACAATTTTAGAGTTGTTAAACATGCAAAGTAATGCTACCATGTTAAACTAGGCATTTTCTACCCCATTTACATATATAATTTATTTAAAAGGAGCTACGGTTATTTAGTTATGAAATAAATCATTTAACATGGCATTTAAGCAAATTAAAGCAAACAACAATTTTAAACATTTAAATGTTGTTATCATGATCTTGGATAAATGTACAAGTTTTATGCAATCTTTATAAAACGTTAACATGAGCATGTTATGAAGCATTGTGTCACCGTGGCGGGCGAAAAGGGTGCCCCAGCGAATCGGAATTGATGCCATGGCAACATATCGGTTCGATAACTCACGGAGATACGGGCAAAAAGGGGGTGGCGTGTCATGCAAGGATGGTGGGGTGCTCCCGGTTACGGGTTCCCGGGAACGGTAGAATGGCAAAGAGGGTTCGCAAGGTGATTCGATCCGGTCGGTCATCTCGGTGGTTATACCGGGGCGAGCGTCCGGGGGGCGTTCGTGAAGTAGGCGTTCCGCGATGATCGTGGGGAAGTAGTGGTACGACGGTAGGGAAGTAGTGTTTCCGTTCGTTTCGAAGAGGTACTTTGGTGAAACCCGGGTTGTCGTGGTACTTCGGTCTCCGATGGTAGTCTTACGGCGTAGAAAGAGGCGTTCATGTTCGATTAGTGGTACATTCGTCGCCGGAGTTGTTCATGTCCGTGGATGTTGGGGTCCACGGGGTCTTGGTCGGCGGTAGTGGTACGTCATGGGGTACCCGGATCGGTCTTGGCGATTCAGGTTTCCGTAAAGGGGTACTTGTCGATATCCGAGGCGGTCTTGCGTATCGAAGGGTCTGGCATTTTGAAGTCGATCTTGCGGAACGAGCGTCCTCGAGGGTCGTGGTATTATCGCATCCGTGTGGTCGAACGGCGTATCCGTGTACTTGGCGTTCGGTGTGGTATCGTTCAAGGTCGATAAAATGGTACTTGGCGTCTTGAAAAAACACGGTGTGCGGGGGGTTGTCACAGCCCCGATCAACCCTAGAGCTTGCTTGTAACTAGTAGCATTGCATCCATGCATCATGTTTAATTTCCATGAAATTTGAAATGGGGATGATCAAGCCCTAACCAAAAACAATTCAATTAGGTTCAACTAAAATATTTTCAAAGAACCAAATGGACTTAAAAATGTTCCTCATATCGGAAAATGCTTTAAAACATAACCGGGGTGATGCACATTTTCCATGACATTTGGATTTTGAATTAATTCATATGGTATTTGCATTTGGGCTTTAAATACTATAAAATATTTTAAATGCTCAAATAATCTTAAACTTAAATGTTCTGTTGGAGATATTCCAAACAGTAATATTGACCGTTTAATGATTTTTGGAAATGCCCGCATTTTTTTAAAGCCAAACATATTCGGAAAATAGAAACGAAATAAAGAAGAAGGATTACGGCCTTTCCAGCCCACAGACCTTCTCTTCCCCCCCCCTCTGGTGGCCAGTTGGCCCAGCCCACCACCAAACCCCCCTCACCCGTCGTCTACCTCGCCTCTTGGCGGCGTGTCCCCCCCTTGCCCCTCGCCACCTCCTGCCCCGGGTGGCAGCCTCCCCCTCCGCGGCCCCGGGCCCCCCCGCTCCCTCCCTCACTGCTGCTCCCTCTTTCCCCCGCCCTCTTCCCGGCTCACCCAGCGGGCTGCCACGGCGGCTCCACCACGACCACCTCCCCCGGCCCCTATTCCGCCCCAAGCCCGCCTCGCCACCCGAATCTCCCCGCCCGTCCAGCGACGGAGGCCCTACCCGCCGGTCGTCTTCCCAGCCCCGCGGACTCCATCGACAAATTCGGCCATCCGGCCTCCCGGCAGTGAGCTTGCCTTGACCTCCAGCTGCCGTCGTTTCCCTCATCTCTCTCTCTGGGCACGGCCGCCCGGCCCGCCGGCCGCCATGGCCGGACTCCGCCCCGACACCTCGCCTGCTTAGTAGCTCGGCATGCTCCGAGCACCTCCCTCCCGCTGCCCGCTCAGCTCCCTCGCCCCCGGGCTCTAGCCTTCGCCCCAACCCCGAGCTCCGGCCCGGGAGCGGACTCGCCGTCGATCTGGGTGGTCTCCGGCCCCACTTTCGGTCGGCAGCGGGCCGGGGTTCCGGTGCCAACCGCCTCAATCGTGGCCGTGCGCTTCCGCTTCGCCGCCGTCTGGCCTTGGCCCGGGCTGGCGCGGTGGATTAGCCGGTTGACCAGGTTTGACCCCCCGGGTCGCTGGGAGTGGGCCCGGCCACTAACTAAGGGTTAACACTAACGAAACTAGTTAGTTAAACTAACCTCGTGGGTCCCAGGTCGAGTTGACCGGACAGCAACCCGTTGACTGGCGCGTCACCGGCGTGGTTAATAATTTTTGGATTTATTTATATTCGGAAATTCGAAAAATCCCTAAACTTTAATAAATCATAAAATTCAACTAACTTCGGATTGAAATAATTTATATATAAAAAATGATCAGAAAAATATGAAGAATCTGTTTATGCCATGATCATGCATGTTTGAACAAGTTAACATCACTGAATAGGATGAATCATGATTAGGGTAAATTATGAAATAGCATTTGGAGTTGGAGTTCAACCTTGTTTAATTCCACTTCAACTAACTTGGATTATTATTGCATTAGGTGAATTCAGTACCTTAATATGACATGTCATTCATGTGAATGTGCATTGCATTGATTGTGTTCTCTCTTGTTTGCGGTAATTGTCCTCTCGGTGAGCGGCGTCGGCGATGAATTCGATGACACCGATGAAGAACTATATTATCTTGAAGTGCCGGGCAAGCAAAACCCCTTGTTCATTCGATACAATCCCACTCTCTAGCTCTGCTCTATTTTCTGCATTAGGACAACAACGACTCATGTGTTACTTGCTGCGGTAGCTGAACCCCTTGATCCTTTGCATGACTGTCATTCCACGATAATTAGATGAAACCCACTAGCATGAGTAGGAGTTGTTTGAGCCATGTTGTGCCTACTCATTTATGCTTGTTTGTCATGCCTGCTCTGCTTAGAGTTGAGTGGGTCGATTCCCGGGAATGAATTGGAATTGTATGAACATGTCCTATTGTGTGTGAGCTAAGTGTGTGAACCGATTTGGTAAAAGTAGCGGTGAGAGGCCATGTAGGAGTACATGGTGGGTTGTCTCATTGCAGCCGTCCTCGGACGAGTTACGTGTTTGTGATCCATGATCGATTACTACCACGCATTGGGAAACCAATGGACCCTCTTTCTTCCACCCTTGTCCTCGGTCCGGGAGTTGCAAGTAGTTTCGTGTTTGTAGCATCTTGGGGCCCATTGCGCTGACCTTAGGGGTGGGTTGTGTTGCGGTGAACCGTGGCCCGGTGTACCGAGTGCCCGTTTGGTATCTCGGGAACCACCACACATCGTTCGGGGCTGTATGGGAAACCTCGGCGGACTCCTGCGGATGGAACCCGAATAGGCGATAAACCTGGACTAGGGACTTGAGTGTTTAGGTAGGCGTGGCCGACACCCGTTGGCTTCCGCTTGAAGGTTGCAGTACATGTTGTGTAAGCGTGTAAGTGGTGAGGCGTGTGGAAAAGTACACCTGGGGTTTAATATGATCTATTGAATAGCCGTGTCATGGAGAAGGACTTCGGGTTGCCTATATCGGTTCATAGACAAGTGAAAGTGGATACTCTAAAATCGCAAGATAAGCGTGAGTGCTATGGATGGCGTTCTCGTGGGAAGGCGGGGCGGGTCCATAGTGGTGTATTGATATGGTGAATATGTGGACTCGTGTATACCTCAAAGAGTTACTTGCGTCGTAGTTCAGGATAGCCACCGAGTCAAAGCTGGCTTGCTGCGTCAAACTCCACCACCCCTTTTGATAATGATGCATATGTAGTTAGATCGATGTAAGTCTTCTTGAGTACAATTGTACTCACGTTTGCTTATTTATGTTTTGCGAGAGGCGTCGGTCTCGCTAGTAGTTCGCTTGGACTTGACTTTTAGCTTGCCTCAGCTACGATCTTGTGCCTCGGCGGGATCGGTAGATAGTCAGACTTCTCAGCCTTTTTCATTTATAGTTATGCGTACCGGACATGTTTAGCTTCGCTTGTGTTTTGACTTGTATGCTCCGAGTGGTTGGGTCATGAGACCCATGTTTGTAATATCTGCTCCTCGGGCCTAATAAATAATATGACTCGTAGAGTTATGTTGTGATGCCAGTGTTTACAATATTGAGCATATTGTGTGTATGTTTGAAATGCTTGGTATGTGTGGGATCCGACAAACTAGTTGTTTATCCTTGGCAGCCTCTCATATGGGAAATGTAGTCTCGTGCCTCGGCGATAGTAGTCCGCTGCCGGTTCACGAGTCCCTAGCCCCTCTGCTTGGACACTTGGTAGCCGGCATGTGTTTCACCGTTCCTATTCATCCCCTCGGGAAAATGTCACGGTGTTATTAGTCCTGCCTAGCCTCTGGCCCGAGATGCGGAGTCCTGTAGCCAGTGCTACGCCGAATACATCGTTGATGACCGACATGCTCGATGTGATTCATGTATGTTCCCCATGGTTAAGCGCCGCTTTGGGTTCCGACTAGCCATGTCGGCCGGGTTCTTTGTCATATGGATGCTAGCGACACTATCATATCGTGAGCCAAAAGGCAGCGGTCCGGGCCATGGTAAAGCGACACCGTGGGAATACCGTCGTGAGGCCAAAGTGATATGATGTGTTACATGCTAGATCGGTGTGACTTAGGATCGGGGTCTGACAGCGTTGGTATCGAGCTTTGTTGCTGTAGGATTACCAAGCCAAACTGGTGAAGTTGTGTCTAGAAATGCTTTAGTTATTAAGGAATTGATTGTGGAAGGAGCGTAAGGCTCTTTTTACTCCTTATACCTCATGGCCTTGATCGAGTCATCCTCTTCTCTTCTACGGGGTTAGGAACTAGGCTTCTCATCTATCTACCAGGATGACGTGTTACTAATCCATAGACCTTTAAGATTGTTGGTTTTAAGTCCCATTCAGTTCTACTATTTACGAATGATAACTGTTGATCTCGAATTTTGTTATGATGTTGTTGAGTGGTTATGCCACCATTTTGCAAGATGTCTCAAATCATTTTGAGCATTTACAGCCGTTATCTGTCCGAGTTATCCAGTCTCTAAATAGTCGATGCATTTGCAAATCCTTTCCTCCGTTCCGATGTCCTTTTGGGCGGATTAAGCACACTAACCGGTCGATTGGGTACTCCATTGCCTCGACATATATTTGGAACTATTATTATGACCCTAGGTGTTTAGGAAGTCACCTAGCAATTTAGCAATGCTTTTGTATCCCTAGTGTGATGATTAGCCATCATTTTGAAAGCATCCGTGATGCCATTTAGTAGTAGGTATTCTACTCTGGGTTCTTGAACCGAGATTCATCCTACTTCATGTTGTTAGATTTGCTAGTGCCTTTAGGATATTAGTAACCTTCGATAGTTCCTCGAGGCCGTGGTATTTCCTTCTTCCAAATACCATGAACTAATTATGGCGAAGTTCTTTTGAACCAAAACATCACAATAAGAGTGCTCTTGAGGAGTTCTCCATTCATATTTGACTCTGCCAATTCTACCTTTTACGCATGGATTATCCGGAAGAAATGTTGAGCTTGCTCGACATACTAATCTGTGCATCCACAACGAAAATTATATGTTCCTTTGAGTTGTTCTCTTAAATGCCTTGACCTTCATCTATCAATTGATAGCCAAGGGTATGTGTGCATTTGTGTTCATCTATGCATTTATCCTTGTGGTCCGTCAAGCCATTCTATTCGGAATGACTAGGAGAAACAAACTCGATACCTCATCCATTTCTAGGATTGGGTCAAAGTAGTTTATGAGATCAAAATGCCAATTCAGCTTTTGATTCTTTCCACAAGTGTTACCATCTTTATGTCAATAATGTCATGAATTGCACCTTCTCTTATGAATTCTTGATGTAGTGATACTCTCCCATCATCGTTCATTCCTCGGTCCGTGTTGTTGCACGGAATGCCGACAAGTGAATTGTGATGTGTGAAATCAATACTCCGAGCCACTTTCGTTGCTTAGTAGCTAATGGGCAATATCCTTATTCTTAGGCGTGTTGGTTATTAAACCATCATCCTAAGATTGATCGTGCTACCTAGTCCTTATTACGGTGCACTCTTGATTGATGAGTTAGGATCTTGTCAAGTCCTCACTCATTTGATAATTCGTCTTGCCCGAAAAGCAAGATTGTTCTCGAGCTTAGTAACATACGGTGGGTTCGTGACTTTCCAAATATCTTCTTGGAAGTGTTCGGGTTGTTCCACTTGTTATGTTGAGCTCGTGATCAAGTTGGTTTCTTGTGAACCACCCTTCTCCAAGAATCTGTGTTGGATATCCCTGAGCTAGTTGGTTAAGCTAGACAAAACTTGGAGTTGGAAGATAAAGCTTGCCTAACCTAGTTGATCAAGGGATATTCTTGTGTAGGTGTGTTGAAGAAGATGATATCTTCATCGATTGGTCCTGTGATCGATTCTTTGGATCTATTGTCTATCAACCCTTTGACTTGAGTATGGGCATGTCAAGTCAAATCAGAACCAACGATATCGTGATGTTGTCTTACTCGTGGTTGATCCCTGAGCATACACCATTACATCTTTGGTCGACCAATGCTATCACGTGTTCACATGATGGTGGAAGTTCGGTGATATGGAAATTCCGATGAGTTCTTTGTTGAGCCCATCGGTAGCATTGTCTCCCCATGAGTCTGTTGAACATCAACCTAGTGTTGGAAATTTGTGTAAGCATTTCTTCGTGTGCCGTTCATGAAGCTTATGCTTGGATGGTTGAAGGACTTCCTCAATTTATGTGTTTTAGGTGTAAGTTGCCACCATGAATTTGAGAAAGGTTTGTTTTGCTTCCTCTGGAATCATTCCAAGTCAGTCATGCATTGCGAGTATTCTATGGTTTGATAGACTGATCATCTTCATTTCATATGAATTCCTAGCACACCAAGCCACTGATTGAGTTGTTCAAGGAGAAGAAGTTCCTTTTTAAGACCATGGCTTAACAAGGACTTGATATCCTCGATGATGTTCTAACCTGAACTTCGGTAGTGTTTTATTATAAGACTACTATGTGGTCATGCTTGTCTAGGACAACGTGTTCACATGTTTGTAGCAAAACCAGCTCATGTTTTGGAGCTTGCTATTAGTTCATATCCGAGAATCTCATAGCGCCATCTTGTCAAATTGTGTTGCAACCCTTCCTTTTGGACATGATGAGTCGAAATATCCTAACACCAACCAGATCTGAATCTCGGCAGATATGATGGTTGGAACATTGAACAGTTGCATTTCGTTCCCACGCACCGTCCTTGTGCCATTTCACTATGGGCTGCCTTCTTAGTAATTTCTGTTCAAGATCATCCTCAAAGTGGACTTACCATGGGTCCCCTCCACCTCCGCGATAAGCAAAATCATCCATTCGTTGTCTTCAACAAGGTAGTCCCATCATCCATTCTAGTCCGGGTGTACCATTCCTTTGCATTCCACCAAATAATGCTTGATTGCCTGGGGCTGGTATAAAGGGTTCCAATGATCTATGGATCAAAATAATTCTTTTGCCACTTAAGGGAATAGTTCTTTGCCACCTTTCTCGGGTGTCCGTTACGGGATCATGATAAATATTTCCTCGCCACCTTGACACCATCCACCATCTCCCTAAGCGTGGAATTGTTGCCACCAATCAAACCCGTTGTTGTTCTTCCATCCCTCTCGATGTATTTTGTGTCTCAACTCGAGATGTGTCACCGTCTCGGCCGTGAGTCGATCATGTTTACTTGATCTTCATGAAGATCGAATCATGTAGGGTTTCCCTTTCTTTACATTGCCGTGTCGGGTGAAGATCTCGAAGGCGTCAAGACCAAGATGATGGAGTAAATCAACATTTTCGAGAAGGGCAAATGGATCATGAAGATTGTGATAGTTTGTGACCTCCCTTTCCTCTTACCTCGTCTTGAATCTCGGGAGATTCTTGTTTAATGGGGTGATTGTCACAGCCCAGATCAACCCTAGAGCTTGCTTGTAACTAGTAGCATTGCATCCATGCATCATGTTTAATTTCCATGAAATTTGAAATGGGGATGATCAAGCCCTAGCACCAAAAACAATTCAATTAGGTTCAACTAAATATTTTCAAAGAACCAAATGGACTTCAAAAATGTTCCTCATATCGGAAAAATGCTTTAAAACATAACCAGGGGTGATGCCATTTTCCATGACATTTGGACTTTTGAATTAATTCATATGGTATTTGCATTTGGGCGTTTAAATACTATAAAATATTTTAAATGCTCAAATAATCTTAAACTTAAATGCTTCTGTTGGAATATTCCAAAGATAATATTGACCGTTTAATGATTTGTGGAAATGCTGGCATTTTATTAAAAGAAACATATTCTGAGAAAATAGAAATAGAAATAAAAAGAGAGAGAAGGATTACAGGCACTGCGCAGCCCACCTGCCTTCTCTTCCCCCCTCCTCTGGCTGGCCATTGGCCCACCCACCGCAAACCCCCTCACCCGTCGTCTACCTGCCCTCTGGCGAGGTGTCTCCTTACGCCACGCCCGTGCGCCACCTCCTGCCAGCGGTGGCAGCCTCCCGACCTCCTTGCGGCCCTGCAGCGGCGCCCGTGCCCCGCTCGCTCTCCTCCCTCCTCGCTGCTCCCTCTCTTTCCCCCTGGCCCTCTTCCCGAGGCTCACGAGCGGGCTGCCCGCCCGGCCAGGCTCCACCACGACCCACCCGACCTCCCGGCCAGCTATTCCGCCCACAGGCCCGCTTCGCCACCTGAATCTCCCGCCCGTCTGCAATGGGAGGGCCTACATCGCCGCCCAGTGTCGTCTTCCCAGGCTTGCAGACGCGGACTCCATCGACAAATTCGGCGCATCCGGCCTCCCCAGCCAGTGAGCTTGCCTTTGACCTCCTGTGAGCTCGCCGTCGTTTCCCCTCATCTCTCTCTCTGTGGCATACAGCCAGCCGCCGCGCATGGCCACCATGCGCAGCCGTCCGCCATGGCCCGTGAGCTCCGTCCCGAGCACCTCTGCCTCGCTTAGTAGCTCCGGCATGCTCCTGAGCACCTCCCTCTTCGCTGCCCGCTCAGCTCCCTCGCCCATGAGCTCTAGCCTTCCAGCCCGCAACCACCGGCTCCGGCCGCTTGCGAGGCGGACATCGCCCGTCGATCTGGGTCGTCTCCGGCGACCCCACTAGCATCGATCGGCGGGGCGAGCTCGGGGTTCCATCGGTGCCAACAGCGCCTCAATCGTTGCCCGCCCGTGCCGCGATTCCGCGCTTATCGCCGCCGTCTCGGCCTCGCCGGCGACTCGGCGCCGGTGGATTAACCAGGTTGACCGAGTTGTTGACCCCACAGGTCAGCTGGCGAGTGGGCCCGGCCACTAACAAACGGGTTAACACTAGCGAAACTAGTTAGTTAAACTAACTCTGACGATGGGTCCCAGCGTCGAGTTGACACGGACAACAACCCGATTGACTCGGCGACGTCACGCCGGCGTCGGTGGCGCAATAACTAGTTTTACGGATTTATTTATATTCAGGAAATTCGGAAAATGCCTAAACTTTAATAAATCATAGAAATTCAAGCTGTAACTCGGATTGAAATAATTTATATATGAAAAATGATCAGAAAAATATGAAGAATCTGTTTATGCCATGATCATGCATGTTTGAACAAGTTAACATCACTGAATAGGATGAATCATGATTAGGGTAAATTATGAAATAGCATTTGGAGTTGGAGTTCAACCTTGTTTGAATTCCACTTCAACTAACTTGGATTATTATTGCATTAGGTGAATTCAGTACCTTAATATGACATGTCATTCATGTGAATGTGCATTGCATTGATTGTGTTCTCTCTTGTTTGCGGTAATTGTCCCTCTCGGTGAGCGAGCGTACAGCGATGAATTCGATGACACCGATGAAGAACTATATTATCTTGAAGTGCGAACAAGCAAAACCCCTTGTTCATTCGATACAATCCCTCTCGCTACTCTGCTCTATTTTACTGCATTAGGACAACAACGACTCATGTGTTACTTGCTGCGGTAGCTGAACCCCTTGATCCTTTGCATGACTGTCATTCCACAGTAATTAGATGAAACCCACTAGCATGAGTAGGAGTTGTTTGAGCCATGTTGTGCCTACTCATTTATGCTTGTTTGTCATGCTGCTCTTGCTTAGAGTTGAGTGGTCTGATTCATCGGGAATGAATTGGAATTGATATGAACATGTCCTATTGTGTGTGAGCTAAGTGTGTGAACACGATTTGGTAAGAGGTAGCGGTGAGAGGCCATGTAGGAGTACATGGTGGGTTGTCTCATTGCAAGCCGTCCTCGAGAACTGAGTTACTGTGTTTGTGATCCATGATCAGATTATTACTACCGCATTGGGCCGAAACCAATGGACCCTCTCGGCTTCTAACCACCCTTGTCCTCGGTCCGGGAGTTGCAAGTAGTTTCTGGTGTTTGTAGCATCTTTGGGGCCGCATAGCGCTGACCTTAAAGGGTGGGTTGTGTTGCGGTGAGCTGCATGTGGCCGATGTGCAGAGTGCCCGTTTGGTATCTCGGGAACCACGCACACATCGTTCGGGGCTGTATGGGAAACCTCGGCGGACTCCTGCGGATGGAACCCGAATAGGCGATAAACCTGGACTAGGGACTTGAGTGTTTAGGTAGGCGTGGCCGACACCACGTTGGGCTTCCGCTTGAAGGTTGCAGTACATGTTGTGTAAGCGGCGGTGAAGTGGTGAGGCGTGTGTGAAGAAGTACACCCTGCGGGGTTTAATATGATCTATTCGAATAGCCGTGTCATGGAGAAGGACTTCTGGGTTGCCTATATCAGTTCATAGACAAGTGAAAGTGGATACTCTAAAATCGCAAGATAAGCGTGAGTGCTATGGATGGCGTTCTCGTGGGAAGGCAGGGCGGGTCCATAGTGGTGTATTGATATGGTGAATATGTGGACTCGTGCGCATCACCTCAAAGAGTTACTTGCATTCGTAGTTCAGGATAGCCACCGAGTCAAAGCTGGCTTGCTGCAGATCCAAACTCCACCTTTTGATAATGATGCATATGTAGTTAGATCTGATGTAAGTCTTGCTGAGTACAATTGTACTCACGTTTGCTTATTTTATGTTTTGCGAGAGGCGTCGGTCTCGCTAGTAGTTCAGCTTGGACTTGACTTTTAGCTTGTACCTCAGCTACGATCTTGTGCCTCGGCAGGATCTGTAGATAGTCGAGACTTCTCAGCCTTTTTCATTTATAGTTATGCGTACCCGGACATGTTTAGCTTCGCTTGTGTTTTGACTTGTATGCTCACGAGTGGTGGGTCATGAGACCCATGTTTGTAATATCTCGCTCCTCGGAGCCTAATAAATAATATCTGACTCGTAGAGTTATGTTGTGATGCCACGTCGTATTTACATATTGAGCATATTGTGTGTATGTTTGAAATGCTTGGTATGTGTGGGATCCGACAAACTAGTTGTTTATCCTTGGCAGCCTCTCATATGGGGAAATGTAGTCTAGTGCCTCCGGCGATAGTAGTCCGCTTCTGCCAGTTCACGGAGTCCTGCTAATGACACTACTGCTTGGACACTTGGCTGAGCGGCATGTGTTTCACTTCGTTCCTATATACATCCCCTCGAGGAAATGTCACGCGTGTGTTGTCAGTCTGCCTAGCACACTACTGACCAGAGTGCGAGTCTGTTAGCCAGTGCTACTGACCGAATACATCGTTGATGACCGACATGCTCGATGTGATTCATGTATGCCTGTCCCCATGGGTTAAGCGCCGCTTTGGGTTCCACGACTAGCCATGTCGGCCGGGTTCTTTGTCATATGGATGCTAGCGACACTATCATATCGTGAGCCAAAAAGGCATAAGCGGTCCGGGCCATGGTAAGCGACACCATTAGGAATACCGTCGTGAAGCCGCAAAAGTGATATGATGTGTTACATGCTAGATCGGTGTGACTTAGGATCGGAGGTCTGACAGCGTTGGTATCGAGCTTTGTTGCTGTAGGATTACCAAGCCAAACTGGTGAAGTTGTGTCTAGAAATGCTTTAGTTATATAAGGGAATTGATTGTGGAAGGGAACGTAAGGCTCTTTTTACTCCTTATACCTCATGGCCTTCTGATCTGAGTCATCCTCTTCTCTTCTACGGGGTTAGGAACTAGGCTTCTCATCTATCTACCAGGATGACGTGTTACTAATCCATAGACCTTTAAGATTGTTGGTTTTAAGTCCCCAGTTCAGTTCTACTATTTCTGAATGATAACTGCTGATCTCGGAATTTTGTTATGATGTTGTTGAGTGGTTATGCCACCATTTTTGCAAGATGTCTCAAATCATTTTGAGCATTTACAGCCGTTATGCTGTCCGAGATTATCGAGGTCTCTAAATAGTCGATGCATTTGCAAATCCTTTCCTCCGTTCACGATGTCCTTTTGGGCGGATTAAGCACACTAACCGGTCGGTTGAGGTACTCCATTGCCTCGACATATATGTTGGAACTATTATTATGACCCTAGGTGTTTAGGAAGTCACCTAGCAATTTAGCAATGCTTTTGTATCCCTAGTGTGATGATTACGGCCATCATTTTCGAAAGCCCGTGATGCCATTTAGTAGTAGGTATTCTACTCTGGGTTCTTGAACCGAGATTCATCCTACTTCATGTTGTTAGCATTTGCTAGTGCCTTTAGGATATTAGTAACCTTGCGATAGTTCTCGAGGCCGTGGTATTTCCTTCTTCCAAATACCATGAACTAATTATGGCGAAGTTCTTTTGAACCAAAACATCACAATAAGAGTGCTCTTGAGGAGTACTCCATTCATATTGTGACTCGCCAATTCTACCTTTTACGCATGGATTATCCGAGGAAGAAATGTTGAGCTTACTCGACATACTAATCTGTGCATCCACAACTCAGAAAATTATATGTTCCTTTGAGTTGTTCTCTTAAATGCCTACGACCTTCATCTATCAATTGATAGCCAAGGGTATGTGTGCATTTGTGTTCATCTATGCATTTTATCCTTGTGGTCCGTCAAGCCATTCTATTCCGGAATGACTAGGAGAAACAAACTCGATTACCTCATCCATTTCTAGGATTGAGTCAAAGTAGTTGTATCCATGAGATCAAAATGCCAATTCAGCTTTTGATTCTGTTCCACCTGGAGTGTTACCATCTTTATGTCAATAATGTCATAAAATTGCACCTTCTCTTATGAATTCTTGATGTAGTGATACTCTCGCCATCATCGTTCATTCCTCGGTCCCGTGTTGTTGCAACGGAATACCGACAAGTGAATTGTGATGTGTGAAATCAATACTCGAAGCCACTCGTTGCTTAGTAGCTAATGGGCAATATCCTTATCCTTGGCGTGTTGGTTATTAAACCATCATCCTAAGATTGATCGTGCTACCTAGTCCTTACTTGGTGCACTCTTGATGATGAGTTAGGATCTTGTCAAGTCCTCACTCATTTGATAATTTCGTCTTGCCACTGAAAAGCAAGATTGTTCTCGAGCTTAGTAACATCTGGTGGTCGTGACTTTCCAAATATCTTCTTAGAAGTGTTCAGGGTTGTTCCACGGTGTTTATGTTGAGCTCGTGATCAAGTTGGTTTCTTGTGAACCACCCTTCTCCAAGAATCTGTGTTGGATATCCACGAGCTAGTTGGTTAAGCTAGACAATAACTTGGAGAGTTGGAAGATAAAGCTTGCCTAACCTAGTTCGATCAAGGGATATTCTTGTGTAGTGTGTGTTGAAGAAGATGATATCTTCATCGATTGGTCCTGTGATCGATTCTTTGGATCTATTGTCATATCAACCCTTTGACTTGAGTATGGGCAATCGTCAAGTCAAATCAGAACCAACGATATGCGTGATGTTGTCTTACTCGTGGTTGATCCCTGAGCATACACCATTACATCTTTGGTGCGACCAATGCTATCAACGTGTTCACATGATGGTGGAAGTTGGTGATATGGAAATTCCGATGAGTTCTTTGTTGAGCCCATCGGTAGCATTTCGTCTCCCCATGAGTCGTGTTGAACATCAACCTAGTGTTGGAAATTTGTGTAAGCATTTCTTCGTGTGCCGTTCATGAAGCTTATGCTTGGATGGTTGAAGAGACTTCCTCGAATTTATGTGTTTTAGGTGTAAGTTGCCACCATGAATTTGAGAAAGGTTTGTTTTGCTTCCTGGAATCATTCCAAGTCAGTCATGCATGTGCGAAGTATTCTATGGTTTGATAGACTGATCATCTTCATTTCATATGAATTCCATAGCACACCAAACCTTGATTGAGTTGTTAGAGGAAGAAGTTCCTTTTTAAGACCGCGGCTTATACAAGGACTTGATATCCTCGATGATGATTCTAACCTGAACTCGGTATTGTTTTATTATAAGACTACTATGTGGTCATGCTTGTCTAGGACAAGCGTGTTCACATGTTTGTAGCAAAACCAGCTCATGTTTTGGAGCTTGCTATCGTAGTTCATATCCGAGAATCTACATAGCGCCATCTTGTCAAATTGTGTTGCAACCTTCCTTTTCAGGACATGATGAGTCTGAAATATCCTAACACCAACCAGATCTGAATCTCAGGCAGATATGATGGTTGGAACATTCGAACAGTTGCATTTCGTTCCCAGCCTGCACCGTCCTTGTGCCATTTCACTATGGGCTGCCTTCTTAGTAATTTCTGTTCAAGATCATCCTCAAAGTGGACTTACCATGGGTCCCCTCCACCTCCGACGATAAGCAAAATCATCCATTGCGTTGTCTTCAACAAGGTAGTCCACATCATCCATTCTAGTCCGGGTGTACCATTCCTTTGCATTCCACCAAATAATAAGCTTGTGATTGCCTCGGGGCTGGTATAAAGGGTTCCAATGATCTATGGATCAAAACTAATTCTTTTTGCCACTTAAGGAATAGTTCTTTCGCATACCTTTCTCGAGGTGTCCCGTTCACGGGATCATGATAAATATTTCCTCGCCACCTTGACACCATCCACCATCTCCCTAAGCGTGGAATTGTTGCCACCAATCAAACCCCGTTGTGGTTTTCCATCCCTCTCGATGTATTTTGTGTCTCAACTCGAGATGTGTCACCGTCTCAGACCGTGAGTCGATCATGTTTACTTGATCTTCATGAAGATCGAATCATGTAGGGTTTCCCCTTTCTTTCTGTTGCCGTGTCGGGTGAAGATCTCGAAGACGTCAAGACCAAGATGATGGAGTAAATCAACATTTTCGAGAAGGGCAAATGGATCATGAAGATTGTGATAGTTTGTGACCTCCCCTTTCCTCTTACCTCATGTCTTGAATCTCGGGGCGAGATTCTTGTTTAGTCAGGGTGGTTATCACATTGAGATCAACCCTAGAGCTTGCTTGTAACTAGTAGCATTGCATCCATGCATCATGTTTAATTTCCATGAAATTTGAAATGGGGATGATCAAGCCCTAGCACCAAAAACAATTCAATTAGGTTCAACTAAAAATATTTTCAAAGAACCAAATGGACTTCAAAAATGTTCCTCATATCTGGAAAAATGCTTTAAAAACATAACGAGGGGTGATGCACATTTTCCATGACATTTGGACTTTTGAATTAATTCATATGGTATTTGCATTTGGGCGTTTAAATACTATAAAATATTTTAAATGCTCAAATAATCTTAAACTTAAATGCTTCTGTTGGAGATATTCCAAGCAGTAATATTAACCAGGTTAATGATTTGTGGAAATGCCACAGCATTTTATTTAAAAGCCAAACATATTTACAGAAAATAGAAATAGAAATAAAGAAAGAGAGAGAGAAGGATTACAGGCTTACTGCGCAGCCACAGCCGACCTTCTCTTCCCCCCCCTCCTCTGGCTGGCCAGTTGGCCCAGACCCACCAGCATAAACCCCCTCACCCGTCGTCTACCTGCGCCTCGCCCGGAGGCGTGCCATATACGCCACGCCCTTCGCCACCTCCTGCCTTCATGGCAGCCTCCCGACCTCCTTGCGGCGCCACAGCGCCCGTGCCCCCTCGCTCCTCTCCCTCACTCATGCTCCCTCTCTTTCCCCTGGCCCTCTTCCCGAGCTCACCGAGCGGACTGCACGCCCGCAAGCGAGGCTCCACCACGGCCACCGACCTCCCACGGCCAGCTATTCCATGCAGAGCCCGCCTCGCCACCTGAGATCTCCCGCCCGTCACAGCGACCGGAGAGGCCCTACATCGCCACCCCAGTCGTCTTCCCGAGCCACGGCCGCCGGACTCCATCGGCCAATTCGGCGCCATCCGGCCTCCCAGAGCCAGTGAGCTTGCCTTCGACCTCCACAGAGCTCGCCGTCGTTCCCCTCATCTCTCTCTCTCTCTCCTGCCTTGTAGCCGCCCGCCCAGGCCTCCACGCGGCCGCCGTCCGCCATGGCAGGCAGGCTCCGTGCCCCGACACCTCTGCCTCGCTTAGTAGCTCCGGCATGCTCCTGAGCACCTCCCTCTTCGCTGCCCGCTCGGCTCCCTCGCCCTTGAGCTCTAGCCTTCAGCCCGGCCAGGAGCTCCGGCCGCTGCGAGCGGGACATCCATGTCGATCTCAGGTGCGTCTCCGGCGACCCCACTGCTTACCAGTCGGCAGACGAGGCTAAGGGGTTCAGCGGTGCCAACCGCGCCTCAATCGTGGCCGTGCAGCGATTCCGCTTATCGCCGCCGTCTCGGCCTCGCATGGCGACTCGGATTGCGGTGGATTAACCAGGTTGACCAGGGTTTGACCCCCACAGGTCGCTGGCGAGTGGGCCCGGCCACTAACTAACGGGTTAACACTAACGAAACTAGTTAGTTAAACTAACTACTGACGATGGGTCCCAGCGTCGAGTTGACCTGGACAGCGACCAGTTGACTTCGTGACGTCACATCGGCGTCGGTTTGACATAACTAGTTTTTGGATTTATTTATATTCAGGAAATTCGAGAAAATGCCTAAACTTTAATAAATCATAGAAATTCAACCGTAACTTCGGATTGAAATAATTTATATATGAAAAATGATCAGAAAAATATGAAGAATCTGTTTATGCCATGATCATGCATGTTTGAACAAGTTAACATCACTGAATAGGATGAATCATGATTAGGGTAAATTATGAAATAGCATTTGGAGTTGGAGTTCAACCTTGTTTGAATTCCACTTCAACTAACTTGGATTATTATTGCATTAGGTGAATTCAGTACCTTAATATGACATGTCATTCATGTGAATGTGCATTGCATTGATTGTGTTCTCTCTTGTTTGCGGTAATTGTCCCTCTCGGTGAGCGACGTCTGAAGCGATGAATTCGATGACACCGATGAAGAACTATATTATCTTGAAGTGCGAGGGCAAGCAAAACCCCTTGTTCATTCCGATACAATCCCACTCTCTCGCTCCTGCTCTATTTTACTGCATTAGGACAACAACGACTCATGTGTTGCTTGCTGCATGGCTGAACCCCTTGATCCTTTGCATGACTGTCATTCCATGATTAGATGAAACCCACTAGCATGAGTAGGGTTGTTTGAGCCATGTTGTGCCTACTCATTTATGCTTGTTTGTCATACCTGCTACTGCTTAGAGTTGAGTGAATTCGATTCATCGGGAATGAATTGGAATTGATATGAACATGTCCTATTGTGTGTGAGCTAAGTGTGTGAACACGATTTGGTAAAAGTAGCGGTGAGAGGCCATGTAGGAGTACATGGTGGGTTGTCTCATTGCAGCCGTCCTCGAGAACTGAGTTACTGTGTTTGTGATCCATGATCTGATTACTACCACGCATTGGGCGAAACCAATGGACCCTCTAACTTCTTGACCACCCTTGTCCTCGGTCAGGGGTTGCAAGTAGTTTCAGGTGTTTGTAGCATCTTTGGGGCATGCCTTAGCTGACCTTAGGGGTGGGTTGTGTTGCGGTGGGCAACTGCCGTGTGTGTCGAGTGCCGATTTGGTATCTCGAGGACCCCACACATCGTTCGGGGCTGTATGGGAAACCTCGGCGGACTCCTGCGGATGGAACCGAATAGGCGATAAACCTGGACTAGGGACTTGAGTGTTTAGGTAGGCCGTGGCCCGACACCCACGTTGGGCTTCCGCTTGAAGGTTCACGGGTACATGTCGTGTATGGCGGCGGTAAGTGGTGAGGCGTGTGTGAAAGTACACCTGCAGGGGTTTAATATGATCTATTGAATAGCCGTGTCGCGGAGAAGGACTTACGGGTTGCCTATATCAGTTCATAGACAAGTGAAAGTGGATACTCTAAAATCGCCAAGATAAGCGTGAGTGCTATGGATGGCGTTCGTGGGAAGGCAGGGAGGCGGGTCCATAGTGGTGTATGATATGGTGAATATGTGGACTCGGGTATATACACCTCAAAAGAGTTACTTGCGATGCATTGGTCGGGATAGCCACGAGTCAAAGCTGGCTTGCTTTGCAGTCAAACTCCACCACCCCTTTTGATAATGATGCATGTGTAGTTAGATTACGATGTAAGTCTTCTGAGTACAATTGTACTCACGTTTGCTTATTCTATGTTTTTTTTGCGGAGAGGCGTCGGTCTAGCTAAGCTAATTCCGGCGGACTTGACGTTTAGCTTATTACCTCAGCTCACGATCTTTGTGCCTCGGCAGGATTTGGTAGATAGTCAGGACTTCTCGGCCTTTTTCATTTATAGTTATGCGTATGCCCAGACATGTTTAGCTTCGCTTGTGTTTTGACTTGTATGCTCACGAGTGTTGGGTCATGAGACCCATGTTTGTAATATCTAGCTCCTCGGAACCTAATAAATAATATCGACTCGTGAGAGTTATGTGTATGCCCGTCGTCATTTACACATATTGAGCATATTGTGTGTATGTTTGAAATGCTTGGTATGTGTGGGATCAAACAAACTAGTTGTTTATCCTTGGCAGCCTCTCATATGGGGAAATGTAGTCAATCGTGCCTACGGCGATAGTAGTCCTTCTGCCAGTTCACGGAGTCCCGCTCTTGAGCACTCTGCTTGGACACTTGGTGGCGGCATGTGTTTCATTTTGTTCCTATATGTCCCCTCGGGGAGATGTCCGCAGCGGTGTTATTAGGTCTGCCTGGCACTGCTCGGCCGGAATGCGGTCTGTTAGCCAGGTGCTACAGCCGAATACATCGTTGATGACCGACATGCTCGATGTGATTCATGTATGCCTCCCCATGGGTTAAGCGCGCTTTGGGTTCCGACTAGCCATGTCGGCCGGGTTCTTTGTCATATGGATGCTAGCGACACTATCATATCGTGAGCAAAAGGCATAAGCGGTCCGGGCATGGTAAGCGACACCGTGGGAATACCGTCGTGAGGCGCAAAAGTGATATGATGTGTTACATGCTAGATCGGTGTGACTTAGGATCGGGGTCTGACAGCGTTGGTATCGAGCTTTGTGCTGTGGATTACCAAGCCAAAGCTGGTGAAGTTGTGTCTAGAAATGCTTTAGTTATATAAGGAATTGATTGTGGAAGGAGCGTAAGGCTCTTTTTACTCCTTATACCTCATGGCCTTCGATCTGAGTCATCCTCTTCTCTTCTCTGGGGTTAGGAACTAGGCTTCTCATCTATCTACCAGGATGGCGTGTTACTAATCCATAGACCTTTAAGATTGTTGGTTTTAAGTCCCGGTTCAGTTCTACTATTTACGAATGATAGCTGCTGATCTCGAATTTTGTTATGATGTTGTTGAGTGGTTATGCCACCATTTTTGCAAGATGTCTCAAATCATTTTGAGCATTTACAGCCGTTATCTTTGTCCGAGTTATCGAGTCTCTAAATAGTCGATGCATTTGCAAATCCTTTCCTCCGTTCTGATGTCCTTTTGGGCGAGATTAAGCACACTAACCGGTCGTTCGGTACTCCATTGCCTCGACATATATGTTGGAACTATTATTATGACCCTAGGTGTTTAGGAAGTCACCTAGCAATTTAGCAATGCTTTTGTATCCCTAGTGTGATGATTACGGCCATCATTTTGAAAGCATCCCGTGATGCCATTTAGTAGCAGTATTCTACTCTGGGTTCTTTGAACCGAGATTCATCCTACTTCATGTTGTTAGCATTTGCTAGTGCCTTTAGGATATTAGTAACCTTGCGATAGTTCTCGAGGCCCGTGGTATTTCCTTCTTCCAAATACCATGAACTAATTATGGCAGAAGTTCTTTTGAACCAAAACATCACAATAAGAGTGCTCTTGAGGTACTCCATTCATATTAATGACTCGCCAATTCTACCTTTTACTGCATGGATTATCGGGAAGAAATGTTGAGCTTGCTTTCGACATACTAATCTGTGCATCCACAACTTAGAAAATTATATGTTCCTTTGAGTTGTTCTCTTAAATGCCTTCTGACCTTCATCTATCAATTGATAGCCAAGGGTATGTGTGCATTTGTGTTCATCTATGCATTTTATCCTTGTGGTCCGTCAAGCCATTCTATTCCGGAATGACTAGGAGAAACAAACTCGATACCTCATCCATTTCTAGGATTAGGTCCAAAGTAGTTGTATCCCTTGAGATCAAAATGCCAATTCAGCTTTTGATTACATTCCACAGAGTATTACCATCTTTATGTCAATAATGTCATAAAATTGCACCTTCTCTTATGAATTCTTGATGTAGTGATACTCTACGCCATCATCGTTCATTCCTCGGTCCCGTGTTGTTGCAACGGAATACCGACAAGTGAATTGTGATGTGTGAAATCAATACTCCGAGCCACTCGTTGCTTAGTAGCTAATAGGCAATATCCTTATCCTTGGCGTGTTGGTTATTAAACCATCATCCTAAGATTGATCGTGCTACCTAGTCCTTACTTCGGTGCACTCTTGATGATGAGTTAGGATCTTGTCAAGTCCTCACTCATTTGATAATTTCGTCTTGCCACGAAAAGCAAGATTGTTCTCGAAGCTTAGTAACATCACGGTGGGTTGAGACTTTCCAAATATCTTCTTAGAAGTGTTACGGGTTGTTCCACGGTGTTATGTTGAGCTCGTGATCAAGTTGGTTTCTTGTGAACCACCCTTCTCCAAGAATACGTGTTGGATATCCACAGAGCTAGTTGGTTAAGCTAGACAATAACTTGGAGAGTTGGAAGATAAAAGCTTGCCTAACCTAGTTCGATCAAAGGGATATTCTTGTGTAGTGTGTGTTGAAGAAAGATGATATCTTCATCGATTGGTCCTGTGATCGGTTCTTGGATCTATTGTCATATCAACCTTTGACTTGAGTATGGGCAATCGTCAAGTCAAATCAGAACCAACGATATGCGTGATGTTGTCTTACTCGTGGTTGATCCGCGAGCATACACCATTACATCTTTAGTGCGACCAATGCTATCAACGTGTTCACATGATGGTGGAAGTTCGGTGATATGGAAATTCCGATGAGTTCTTTGTTGAGCCCAACGGTAGCATTTGTCTCCCCATGAGTCGTGTTGAACATCAACCTAGTGTTGGAAATTTGTGTAAGCATTTCTTCGTGTGCCGTTCATGAAGCTTATGCTTGGATGGTTGAAGAGACTTCCTCGAATTTATGTGTTTTAGGTGTAAGTTGCCACCATGAATTTGAGAAGGTTTGTTTGCTTCCTCTGGAATCATTCCAAGTCGAGTCATGCATGTGCGAAGTATTCTATGGTTTGATAGGTGATCATCTTCATTTCATATGAATTCCATAGCACACCAAGCCACTGATTGAGTTGTTCGAGGAGAAAGTTCCTTTTAAGACCCGGCTTATACAAGGACTTGATATCCTCGATGATGATTCAACCTGAACTTCGGTAGTGTTTTATTATAAGACTACTATGTGGTCATGCTTGTCTAGGACAAGCGTGTTCACATGTTTGTAGCAAAACCAGCTCATGTTTTGGAGCTTGCTATACGTAGTTCATATCCAGAGAATCTACATAGCGCCATCTTGTCAAATTGTGTTGCAACCCTTCCTTTTCGAACATGATGAGTCGAAATATCCTAACTACCAACCAGATCTGAATCTCGGCAGATATGATGGTTGGAACATTCGAAACGATTGCATGGGGAGTGAGGAGGATGCGAGATGGTGTGCAGCGGCGAGAGCAACAGCTCCAGTAGCAGGCAGACGTTGCAGCCGGCGGTGGCGAGTCTGGCGAGGGCGAGAAGCGAGAGGGCGTCGCGTGGAGGAGAGTCGGCCCGGCTCGCCCGTCGGGGCAAAATGGAATGCGGTCGAGGCTCCTCCTGGCAGCCAGGCTGACAGCGATGGTAGCGGGTAGCGAGGAAGCGGCGAGGAGGACCTGGCCGGTGGCGAGCTTGAGGATCGGTGTGGCGCTCCTCTCGTGTCTGTGGCGGCCTAGCAGGGACCTACGAGGAGGGGATCAGCGAGTGGGGCGGACGAGGGATCGAGGCGGGGGTGTCTGTGGCTGGAGGAGTCGAGGAGATGGCTCTGAGGGGATGGAGTCGGGCTAGGGTTAAGGGCAGGGGCGGCTGGGCCTTGGGCGGCTAGGCTAGGCCGGCCTGGTGGAGGAGAGAAAATGGCGAGGGCAGTGGGCCTAGCTCCTCTCTTCTCTCTCTTATATATATAGAGAAAAAGAAAAATAGAGAGACAAAAAGAGAGAGAGGGATAGGGAAAGAATTTGGGAGCGAGGGCGATTTTCATCCGGCGTTACACGAGCAACATCTTCATCATCTTCACCATCCTCATCAACATGCCACCGAAGAAGAAGGCTTGGCTGACAGTGAAACCCGTCCACGTCGATCCCGCCCCACGAACAAGCGGATGGCGGGAGTGAAGCAGGCGGAAGAGCGAGGCGTCGATGAGGGAGCTCATGGCGCTGCCAAGTCAGAGACAAGGCCGTGCAGACCTCGGCGTCAGCCACGCCACCGCGCCCATCTCGAGGAGCCAGCGGGACCCGGCAACGACTTAGTACCATCGCTCGTTGGATCGAGACCGAGTGGAGGATTGGGAGGCCCTCAAGACCAGCGTGCCGCCAACATCTTTGGCCTGGCGGAAGTCTGATGCGCTGGGCGGGATCTGCTCCTTCTAACATAGTTAGAAGTCGAGCATATCCGCTCCTCGCCACCGTCTACTTGCCACCCACCCTCAGCGGAAGCCTTGGCGAGAGCTCAGCTGCTCCTAGACTACCCTCCAGCGGCCGACAAGGTCGGCGAATGGAGGCCACCATCGAGTCTCATCGGCTTTGCCAGCGGTGGCGCTCGCGGCAAACAACTGCCGCTACGCGGCAGAGCGACAAAGCACGAGCCGGTGGCGGCAAAACTGGAGAGGTGCAACCACCATGCACTCTCCGCCCGGAAGGCCAGATCACCAACTCGCGGATCCACCTCGGCGGCGACTCCACCACGTCGCCGGATCCACAGCTGCGCCGTGATCAACGCCAAGTTCTTCAAACGCCAAACAAGAAGCCTTCGAACTCACGCCGGCGCCCGAAGAAAGCGGCGTCAATCCAACCAGCGGCGCTGGGCCCCTCTGTCGATATGCATGCGCTAGAAGACGAGGCGACTTGCCATCTGCGGTAGGTTGTCCTGCGTTCACTTTCGTGAGCTGCGGCAAGTCGGTGGCCAGCAAGAAAATTTCAAGCCAGATGTGCGGAGAAATGCGATGGCGGGGCGCATCCGTTGGAGTTCCTCAGCATCTACACCATCGCGGTGCAAGCTGCGGGGGCGAAGGCGACAAGATCCTGCCAACTACTTCCCGCTGGTACTCAAGCCCAATGTCGAGATCTTGGCTCATGCACTTGCGGACGGATCCATATCCTCTTGGGCAGATCTATGCCATCGGTTTGTCGGCGCCTTCACGGTGACCACAAACCTCATAGCCAAGAAGTGACCTTCTGCCTGCTGCCCGAGAAGGAAGGAGAGTCTCTGCAAAGTTCATCGGAGAGTTCAACCGTGTGCACTACAACATCGAGATGTCCACCTGCCGCGGTGATCAGCGCATTTCATCGAGCAGGCGGAACGCGGGATGAGGAAGAGATGGCGATGTGCAAAGTCAAGGGCGTCGATGAGCTGTATGCCTTGGCCGACAAGTGTGCACATCTTTGAGGAAGGAAGGAGACTCCAGAGAGAATCGGCAGCGGATCGATAGTGAGGAACCGAGCGGCGAAGAAGAGCCGTGACGGAATATGAGAAGAAGAAGAGCAAGAAGTGCTGGTTGTCGAGCAGTCCGGCACGCGGAGGTTGCATAAGAAAGCCAAAGTTGGTGGCTCGGCAAGGAGGAGGTTGCCGGCTGGCGTATTTGCGCAACTGTGGCGACGCCGACAAGCGAGGACAGCTCAACAAACGATCTTGCAAGATCCACGCACCAAGGGACCACGACCTCGAGCTGCAAGAAGGTCGAGCAGCTTGTTGAACAGCGAGAAATTTGGTCTGACGGTAGCGACAAGGAGAAGGCCAGGAAGGTCTTTGGGGAGCTAGCAAGCGACCGGCGGAGGACTTGGGCAAAGCCAAGCGGCGGCAGAGGCAGACCTCCCGGCACGCGACGCGGATGAAGGCGACGGCGAAGATGAAGATATGGAAGGCAGCCGAGACCGATGAGGCAGGGAGTTCGAAAGCCGCGAGGTCCTCTGCATTGGCGGTGCTTCTGCGCATACTTCACCGCCAACTCAAGCAATGGATGCGGAAGTTAATGCAGCAGAACCATCCGTAGAGTCCGCAAACCTCTGAAATGGTCGGCCACGCCTATCATCTTTGATATTGAGGACCACCACGATCGCATGCGCTGCGGTCGGGTGCTTGCCGATGTTGGTCTCACCAACTATCCGCAACCTCAAGGTCACCAAGATGCTAGTTGATGCCGGGGCGGCAAACCCTGATCTCCTCCGCGGTGCTCGAAGCTTGGATCCACGACAGCGAGCTCGAAGAGGCTGGCACATTCAAGGAATCAATCCAGGAAGGAGCAAGCCGAAGGAAGATCACATAGCGGTAACATTTGGCAGCGAGCTAAACTTGGGACTGAGAGGGTCACATTCGGCGTTGCTGATTTTCCATTGCCTTACAATGGGATACTTGGTAAATCCGGCACTCGCCAAGTTCATGGCAACCTCTCATTATGCATACAACTTGCTCAAGATGCCAGGCCGATAAGTGTCATTTCTGTCCATGGCGATAAGAAGGATGCTCTTATCTCGCCGACAAGATTTACGAGGCAGCTGCTGCAACGGATAGCAAGTCACTTGCCGCTTGAAGCTCCGGGGAAGAAGAAGACCAAGTCGGCAAGAGCTCTAATGCCCACTCCGGCAAGCGCACCCTCCTCGGTGCTGCGCTACCGTCGAGGGCGCAACATCGAGCTCCACCGGCAAGTGCAAGAAGGCGATGGCAGCTCCACGAAGACCAGAAGGTGCCGCCAAGGAGGGCGGCACTGGTGGTACCTTCACCATCGATTGCCACTCTGACCCCTAAATAGGAAGCGCGCTTCGTTGCTTTCTGTAGGCGAAACGTCGGCGTGTTTGCATGGCAACCGTCGACATCCCGGTGTTCGGGAAAGTAATTGAGCACCACCTAGCTATGCTGTCCTCATGCGCGGTCCGTCGAGCAGAAAGTTAGGAAACAGGCAGTAGAGCGCCAAGAATTCATTGCAGAAGAGATCAAGAAATTGGAAGCAGCAGGCCTTGTGGAGAGTGCTCCATCCCCGTGGTTGGCCAATCCGGTAGTTGTCACGAAGGCAAATGGGAAATGGAGACTTTGTATCGACTTCACAAATGTTAATAAAGCTTGTCCCAAGAACCCATTTCCCTTGCGGCGCATCGACCAGATTGTTGACTCCACGGTTTGGATGTGATTTGCTTTCATTTCTTGATGCATACTCAGGATATCATCGGATCTTCATGGCGAGAAGAGGATGAGGAGAAAACGCATTCATCACCCCATGTGCCACATCTGTTTTTGTCACGGATGCCTTTTGGGCTAAGAATGCTGGTTCAACGTTTGCAAGAGTAGTCCATGGCGCTTTTGAGCCGCAAATGCACAGAAATGTAGAAGCTTACATGGATGACATAGTGGTCAAAAGCAAGGAACGAGCAACTCTGGTTCAAGATTTAGATGAGACCTTTGCAAATCTGCGCAAGATCAACCTCAAGCTCAACCCAGAAGTGCGTGTTTGGAGTCCCTTCCGGCAAGCTTCTCGGGTTCTTCCATCTCGGCGAAATTGAAGCCAATCCCGACAAGATCAAGGCCATTGAGCAGATTGAAGCACCAAAGCGCGTCAAGGATGTCTGAAGACTTGCGGTTCGCGTGGCTGCTCTCGGCAGGTTTATCTCTAGGTCTCTTTGGCGGCATACCGCCATTTTCAAGATTTTGAAAAAGGCAGGTCAATGAAATGGACTTCCTAAGCGGAGGCTCGCTTGCAGGACTTAAAGAATTACCTGTCCTCCTCCAATACTTGTCGCACCTAAGCCACAAGAGAAGTTGCTGCTATATATAGCGGCAACCAATCAAAGTGGTTAGTGCTGCGTTAATGTAGCGGAAAATAATTTATATATGAAAAATGATCAGAAAAATATGAAGAATCTGTTTATGCCATGATCATGCATGTTTGAACAAGTTAACATCACTGAATAGGATGAATCATGATTAGGGTAAATTATGAAATAGCATTTGGAGTTGGAGTTCAACCTTGAATTCCACTTCAACTAACTTGGATTATTATTGCATTAGGTGAATTCAGTACCTTAATATGACATGTCATTCATGTGAATGTGCATTGCATTGATTGTGTTCTCTCTTGTTTGCGGTAATTGTCCCTCTCGGTGAGCGAGCGTGCAGCGATGAATTCGATGACACCGATGAAGAACTATATTATCTTGAAGTGCGGGCAAGCAAAACCCCTTGTTCATTCGATACAATCCCACTCTCTACTCTGCTCTATTTTTCTGCATTAGGACAACAACGACTCATGTTTACTTGCTGCGGTAGCTGAACCCCTTGATCCTTTGCATGACTGTCATTCCGATAATTAGATGAAACCCACTAGCATGAGTAGGAGTTGTTTGAGCCATGTTGTGCCTACTCATTTATGCTTGTTTGTCATGCTGCTCTGCTTAGAGTTGAGTGGGTTGATTCATCAGGAATGAATTGGAATTGATGAACATGTCCTATTGTGTGTGAGCTAAGTGTGTGAACACGATTTGGTAAGAAGTAGCGGTGAGAGGCCATGTAGGAGTACATGGTGGGTTGTCTCATTGCAAATCCTCGGGAACTGAGTTCTGTGTTTGTGATCCATGATCTGATTACTACCACGCATTGGGCGAAACCAATGGACCCTCTCGGCTTCTGACCACCCTTGTCCTCGATCCGGGAGTTGCAAGTAGTTTCTGGTGTTTGTAGCATCTTGGGGCATATAGCGCTGACCTTAGGGTGGGTTGTGTTGCGGTGAGCACCGTGTGGCCGGTGTACAGAGTGCCCGTTTGGTATCTCGGGAACCACGCACACATCGTTCGGGTGTATGGGAAACCTCGGCGGACTCCTGGGATGGAACCGAATAGGCGATAAACCGGACTAGGGACTTGAGTGTTTAGGTAGGCGTGGCCGACACCACGTTGAGCTTCGCTTGAAGGTTGCAGTACATGTTGTGTAAGCAGTGATAAGTGGTGAGCGTGTGAAGAAGTACACCCTAGGGGTTTAATATGATCTATTGAATAGCCGTGTCATGGAGAAGGACTTCGGGTTGCCTATATCAGTTCATAGACAAGTGAAAGTGGATACTCTAAAATCGCAAGATAGCGTGAGTGCTATGGATGGCGTTCTCGTGGGAAGGGGGGCGGGTCCATAGTGGTGTATTGATATGGTGAATATGTGGACTCGTGTGCATCACCTCAAAGAGTTACTTGCAGTCGTAGTTCAGGATAGCCACCGAGTCAAAGCTGGCTGCTGCAGATCCAAACTCCCTTTTGATAATGATGCATATGTAGTTAGATCTGATGTAAGTCTTGCTGAGTACAATTGTACTCACGTTTGCTATTTTATGTTTTGCGAGAGGCGTCGGTCTCGCTAGTAGTTCAGCTTGGACTTGACTTTTAGCTTGCCTCAGCTGATCTTGTGCCTCGGCAGGATCAGTAGATAGTCGAGACTTCTCAGCCTTTTTCATTTATAGTTATGCGTACCCGGACATGTTTAGCTTCGCTTGTGTTTTGACTTGTATGCTCACGAGTGGTGGGTCATGAGACCCATGTTTGTAATATCTCGCTCCTCGGAGCCTAATAAATAATATCGACTCGTAGAGTTATGTTGTGATGCCGCGTGTTTACACATATTGAGCATATTGTGTATATTTGAAATGCTTGGTATGTGTGGGATCCGACAAACTAGTTGTTTATCCTTGGCAGCCTCTCATATGGGGAAATGTAGTCTCGTGCCTCGGCGATAGTAGTCCGCTTCTGCCGGTTCACGGAGTCCTGCTAGCCCTCTGCTTGGACACTTGGCTGAGCGGCATGTGTTCACCGTTCCTATGTCATCCCCTCGAGGAAATGTCACCTTGTGTTATTAGTCCGCTAGCCACTACTGACCCGAGTGCGAGTCCTGGCCATTGCTACAGCCGAATACATCGTTGATGACCGACATGCTCGATGTGATTCATGTATGCCTGTCCCATAGGTTAAGCGCCGCTTTGGGTTCTGACCCATGTCGGCCGGGTTCTTTGTCATATGGATGCTAGCGACACTATCATATCGTGAGCCAAAAGGCGCAAGCGGTCGGGCCATGGTAAGCGACACCAGTGGGAATACCGTCGTGAGGCCGCAAAGTGATATGATGTGTTACATGCTAGATCGGTGTGACTTAGGATCGGGGTCTGACAGCGTTGGTATCGAGCTGTTGCTGTAGGATTACCAAGCCAAACTGGTGAAGTTGTGTCAGAAATGCTTTAGTTATATAAGGAATTGATTGTGGAAGGAGCGTAAGGCTCTTTTTACTCCTTATACCTCATGGCCTTCGATCTGAGTCATCCTCTTCTCTTCTCAGGGTTAGGAACTAGGCTTCTCATCTATCTACCGGGATGACGTGTTACTAATCCATAGACCTTTAAGATTGTTGGTTTTAAGTCCCGATTCAGTTCTACTATTTACGAATGATAGCTGCGATCTCGAATTTTGTTATGATGTTGTTGAGTGGTTATGCCACCATTTTTGCAAGATGTCTCAAATCATTTTGAGCATTTACAGCCGTTATCTTCAAGATTATCCAGTCTCTAAATAGTCGATGCATTTGCAAATCCTTTCCTCCGTTCACGATGTCCTTTTGGGCAGATTAAGCACACTAACCAGTCGATTGAGGTACTCCATTGCCTCGACATATATGTTGGAACTATTATTATGACCCTAGGTGTTTAGGAAGTCACCTAGCAATTTAGCAATGCTTTTGTATCCCTAGTGTGATGATTAAGCCATCATTTTCGAAAGCATCCGATGCCATTTAGTGTGGTATTCTACTCTGGGTTCTGAACCGAGATTCATCCTACTTCATGTTGTTAGCATTTGCTAGTGCCTTTAGGATATTAGTAACCTTGCGATAGTTCTCGGAGCCGTGGTATTTCCTTCTTCCAAATACCATGAACTAATTATGGCGAAGTTCTTTTGAACCAAAACATCACAATAAGAGTGCTCTTGAGGAGTTCTCCATTCATATTGTGACTCGCCAATTCTACCTTTTACGCATGGATTATCCGAGGAAAATGTTGAGCTTGCTCGACATACTAATCTGTGCATCCACAACTCAGAAAATTATATGTTCCTTTGAGTTGTTCTCTTAAGTATGCGACCTTCATCTATCAATTGATAGCCAAGGTATGTGTGCATTTGTGTTCATCTATGCATTTATCCTTGTGGTCCGTCAAGCCATTCTATTCGGAATGACTAGGAGAAACAAACTCGATTACCTCATCCATTTCTAGGATTGAGTCAAAGTAGTTGTATCCGCAGATCAAAATGCCAATTCAGCTTTTGATTCTGTTCCACAGAGTGTTACCATCTTTATGTCAATAATGTCATAAATTGCACCTTCTTATGAATTCTTGATGTAGTGATACTCTGCCATCATCGTTCATTCCTCGGTCCCGTGTTGTTTACTTGGAATGCCGACAAGTGAATTGTGATGTGTGAAATCAATACTCGAACCCTTTCGTTGCTTAGTAGCTAATGGGCAATATCCTTATCCTTGGCGTGTTGGTTATTAAACCATCATCCTAAGATTGATCGTGCTACCTAGTCCTTATACGGTGCACTCTTGATGATGAGTTAGGATCTTGTCAAGTCCTCACTCATTTGATAATTTCGTCTTGCCCTGAAAAGCAAGATTGTTCTCGAGCTTAGTAACATACGGTGGGTGTGACTTTCCAAATATCTTCTTAGAAGTGTTCAGGGTTGTTCCACATTTATGTTGAGCTCGTGATCAAGTTGGTTTCTTGTGAACCACCCTTCTCCAAGAATCTGTGTTGGATATCCACGAGCTAGTTGGTTAAGCTAGACAATAACTTGGAGAGAAGAACACAATACAATCGGACAAGCAGCATGGGAGTATTATCTCTCGGAGAGCTCGAAGCTGGGTATCTGCTCGTGTGCCGCCTCGATCTGCTCTTAGTGCGACCTCCGCCCCCACCGAACGAAAGGGGCTCGGTCCCGATCCCATAGGTGTTCGTGGGTCACGATCAGCTTCCCCGACAGGTTGCTAGTTGCATTAGCTCAATCAACAGCATATTGCCATGTCATGATCATGCATCATATTGTCGCATTGCATTGATTGTGTTCCTCTTTGTTTGCCGGTAATTGTCCCCTCTCGATAGACATGGTTCCGGCGATTGTTCGATGACACCGATGAAGAACTATAATATCTTGAAGTGCCGAGCAAAGCAAAACCCCTTGTTCATTCGATACAATCCCACTCTCGCTCCTGCTCTCTTTTCTGCATTAGGACAACAATGATTCATACATTACTTGCTGCGGTAGTTGAACCCTTTATCCTCTGCATGACTGTCATTGCCACGGTAAATAGATGAAACCCACTAGCATGAGTAGGAGTTGTTTGAGCCCTGTTGTGCCTACTCATTCATGCTTGCTTGTCATATGCACTCTTGCTTAGAGTTAAGTCAGGTCGATTCATCGGGAATGAATTGGAATGGTGTGTGAACATGTCCCTCTTGTGTGAGCTAAGTGTGTGAACACGTTTTGGTAAAAGTAGCGGTGAGAGGCCATGTAGGAGTACATGGTGGGTTGTCTCATTGCAGCCGTCCTCGAGGAACTGAGTTACATGTTTGTGATCCATGAAGCAGTTACTACACACATTGGGATCATAATTGACTCTCTCGGCTTCTTAACCACCCTTGTTCTCTGTCCGGGAGTTGCAACTAGTTTCTCGTGTTTGTAGGATATGTGTTGGAGGCGTGCGTGGCGCTGACCCTAGGGTGGGCTATGATCACGGTAGATACACCGTGGCCGGTGTGCGAATGCCCGTTTGGTATCTCGGGAACCCTGCACACATCGTTCGGGGCCGTTAGTGGAAACCTCGGCGGACACCCTGCGGATGGAACCCGAATAGGCGATAAACCTGGACTAGGGACTTGAGTGTTTAGGTAGGCGTGGCCGACACCCTCATTGGGCTTCGCTTGAAGGTTGCAGTACATGTCGTGTAAGCGGCGATAAGTGGTGAGGCGTGTGTGAAGAAGTACACCCTGCGGGGTTATAAATGATCTATTGAATAGCCGTGTGCGTGGAGAAGGACTTACGGGTTGCCTATAACAGTTCATAGACAAGTGAAAGTGGATACTCTAAAATCGCAAGATAAGCGTGAGTGCTATGGATGGCGTTCTCGTGAGGGAGGCGGGGGCGGGTCCATAGTGGTGTATTGATATGGTGAATATGTGGACCCGTGTAGCCACCTCAAAGAGTTACTTGCGATCGTAGTTCAGGATAGCCACGAGTCAAAGCTGGCTTGCTGCAATCAAACTCCACCACCCCTTTGTTGATAATGATGCATATGTAGATAGTTACGATGTAAGTCTTGCTGAGTGCGTTTGTACTCACGTTTGCTATTTTATGTTTTGCGAGAGGCGTCGGTCTAGCTAGTAGTTCAGCTTGGACTTGACGTTTAGCTTGTTACCTCAGCTACGACCTTGTGCCCTCGGCGGGATCAGTAAATAGTCGGGCTTCTCGGCCTTTTAGTTTGTAGATGTATGTACTTTCGGACATGTTAAGCTTCCGCTTGTGCTTTGACTTGTATGCTCTGAGTGTTGGGTCATGAGACCCATATACGTAATATCTAAGCTCCTCGGGCCTAATGAATAAATATTTGAGTCGTAGAGTTATGTTGTGATGCCATGTTGTATTTACACATATTGAGCATATTGTGTGTATGTTTGAAATGCTTGGTATGTGTGGGATCCGACAATCTAGTTGTTTATCCTTGGCAGCCTCTCATATGGGAAATGTAGTCTAGTGCTTCTGGCGATAGTAGTCACTACTGACCAGTTCACGGAGTCCTGCTAACCCACACTACTGCTTTGGACACTTGGTGGCCGACATGTGTTTCACTTCGTTCCTATATACATCCCTTGAAATGTCACTTGGTGACATCAGAGATCTGTCTAGCCTGCTACAGCCGGGTTACGAGTCTGTTAGCCAGTGCTGGCCGATTCATCTGTTGATGACCGACATGCTCGATGTGATTCATGTATGCCTGTCCCCATGGGTTAGTGCGCTTTGGGTTCACGACTAGCCATGTCGGCCGGGTTCTGTCATATGGATGCTAGCGACACTATCATATCGTGAGCCAAAAGGCGCCAAATGGTCTGGGCCATGGTAAGCGACACCGTGGGAATACCGTGCGTGAGGCGCAAAGTGATATGAGGTGTTACGGCTAGATCGATGTGACTTGGAATCGAGGTCTGACAGCGTTAGTATCGAGCTTTGATTGCTGTAGGATTACCAAGCCAAACTTGTGAAGTTGTGTCTAGAAATGCTTTAGTTATGTAAGGGAATTGATTGTGGGAGGAGCGTAAGGCTCTTTTTACTCCTTATATCTCATGGCCTTCGATCAGAGTCATCCTCTTCTCTTCTCTGGGGTTTAAGAACTAGGCTTCTCATCTATCTATCGGTATGACGTGTTACTAATCCATAGACCTTTACGATTGTTGGATTTAAGCCCGATTCAGTTCCTACTATTTACGTATGTTAGCTGTTGATCTCGAATCTTGTTATGATGTTGTAGAGTGGTTATGCCACCATTTTGCAGGATGTCTCAAATCATTTGAGCATTTACAGCCGTTCTGTTGTCGAGTCATCCAGGTCTCTAAATAGTCGATGCATTTGCAAATCCTTTCCTTCCGTTCGATGTCCTTTTGGTCGACATAAGCACACTAATCGGTAAGTTGAGGTACTTGTTGCCTTGGCGTAGATGTTGGAGCTATTATTATGACCCTAGGTGTTTAGGAAGTCACCTAGCAATTTAGCAATCCTTTTGTATCCCCGTGTGATGATTAAGCCATTATTCTTGAAAGCATCCGTGATGTTATTAGTTAGTAGGCATTCTATTCCTGGGTTCTTGAACCGAGATTCACCCTACCTCATGTTGTTAGTATTTGCTAGTTCCTTTAGGATACTAGTAACTTTGCGATAGTCCTCGAGGTCCGTGGTATTTCCTTCTTCCAAATACTATGAACCGCTTATGGCAGAAGTTCCTCTTTGAGCCTAAAGATGCATAATCAGTACTCTTGAAGAGTTCTCCATTCATAATTGTGATTCTGCCGGTTCTATCATTACGCATGGGTTATCGGAAGAAAACTGTTGAACTTGATTCGACATACTAACCTATGCATCCACAACTCGAAAGTTATATGTCTCTGAGTTGTTCTCTTTAGTTAATATTCGACCCCGTCTATCATTTGATACTCAAGAGTATGCGTGCATTAGTTTGTCGATGCCCATTATTCTTGTGGTTTGTCAAGCCATTCTATTCGGAATGACTAGGAGGAACAAGCTCCAGTACCTCATCCATATCTAGGATTGGGTCAAAGTAGTTGTATTCCGTAGATCAAAATGCCAATTCAGCATTGTTATGTTCTACCTTGGAGTATTACCCCCTTTATGTTAGAATTGTCATGAGAACTGCACCAACTCTCATGAATTCTTGACGTAGTGATACTTCTCACCATCATCATTCATTCCTCGGTCCTCGTGTTGTTGTAACCGGAATGCCGACAAGTGAATTGTGATGTGTGAAATCAATACTCCGAGCAATTCGTTGCTTGGTAGCTAATGGACAATATCCTCATTCTTAGCGTGTTGGTTATTAAATCATCATCCTAAGATTAATCGTGCTATCTAATCCATTCTCCTGGTGCACTCCTTGATCAATGAGCTTGGATTAATTCAAATCTTCGCTCTATTGATCATATTGTCTTGCCCTGAAAAGCAAGATTGTTCTCGAGCTTAGTAATATATCGGTGGTTCGTGACTTTCCAAATATCTTCTTGGAAGTGTTACCAGGTTGTCACCTGACCGCTATGTTGAGTTCGTGATCTTCTTGGAAGTGTTACCAGGTTCTCAAGCTTGCCGGGGGACGTCAAGCTCCGACAGAACCGCAGGTTCTCGCCGTAGAAGCTGATGTTCCCGCAGCAGCAGATGTGCCTTTAGTCCTTGTTGTCGAGCCACAAGCTCCGGCATAGGTAACACACAGATTATCCATTTCCTCTGAACGGAGAACTTCCGAAAGCAACAAGAAGCGGAAAGAGTAGCCCGGCAGTCAAGTATGTACCGGTTTAGCCGACGACCTGTTTATCTGAAGAAGACTCAGCGGTGTGAAATTGAAGTGTATTCACGGGAAGATGGGCCGAAGCTATTGGCGAGAGATACGCGGAGGCATATGTGGTCACCACATTGGCGCAAGGGCACTTGCCGGCAAAGCTTTCGGCAAGGTTTCTTTTGGCGATAGCCCTCCGGGATGCTGCTGCACAAGTAACCAAGTGTGAAGTGTGCGGTTCCATTTCAGCAGATACACCAGCCAGCTCAAGCTCTCAGACGATCCCTTTATCCTAGCCATTTTAAATGCAGGCCATAATAGAAGAAGAGCCGAAGAAAGGGTACCGCTTCGGACCCAACTCGTGCGGCGGAGAGTACCTATACGTGCGTGGATCGCCCGCGTCTCCGTCGACCGAAGAGGTAGTAGACCTCTCTCGGCTCCTTTGCGTCGGCTGAGGGGCGGCCCGCTCCTTCGCGGCGCCCTTGAGCGCTGCGCCTCGGCCGACTTCACCCCTTCCCTTGTCGGCTTTGAAGCCATGGCAAGGTGGTGGAGAGACCGGCGGTGTTGATAGGCGCTGGTGGCGATGAAGCGAACCTGCTCTCTTGAGACTAGAGAAGAAGGGGGCGGCGGTGGTTTCGAGATGGGACAGCAAATGGCGAGGTGGGCGACCTGCCTGTTTCCCCTGTTTATAAGGAGGGAGAGGGGCGGACGTTCCGCTTTCAATTAAAAGCCCCCACGATCTCTCCCACGGCGCCACGTTCTCTGGCGTGCCGTTCGCGGGGGCGTGGTGGGTCCGAGCAAGTGCAGGCGTGGTCTGGGCAGGCGTGCCCGTCAGACTGTTTTGGGCTGGCCCAACAGCGCTTCGGCACCGTGTGTGGCCCAGGCCGGGGCTCTGAATGGGTGTACTAGAGTAGGGGTAACCTAGTATCCCGAACTCGTGCCTGAGGCGATTGCAGCCCAGCGGCAAAGCTTGCCTAGTGACCGCCAAGGTCCTCCGTGGTTCCTTTGGAGCCATTCACGAACAAAGTATTTAAGCCAAGAAGACAAGGCCCGGCAAGAGGAGCTTGCGGGAAGAATACTCGAGGCCATGAAGACAAGACCCGACAAGAGGAGCTTGCGGGAAGGCAGTGGCGACAAGCTTCGGTAGCGACAACGATTCATCATGGCAAAGGCGCTTGCAGCGAAACTCCTCTTTATCTCGCTCCAGCTCATCCACCAATGTGTCGCCATGGGACCATTCGGTATGCGTGTCAAGAAGGCTGTCTTGACGGTGAGGAAACAGCGATGGCGGCATGACTGACAAAAGTGCCATCGTGGCAGCGGTGGCGCCCTGATGGTCCTTTCTGCCTTTGTTTAGGCGACATGGGCGGGCATTTAATGCTTTTGTCCCTTGCCGTCGAGTTAGGTAGAATACCTTTGTACAAAGTAGCTGTACCAACCGCAACTCATTTTCCCATTTTGCCCTTGTCTACGTTGCCACCTGTTGGTGACCCCTTGAGCCTATAAAAGGAGGCCCATGCACAATGTAGAAGGGGGTTCGGCTGGGTTCGGGTTCGATTCATTCGAAACTAGAGACACTCACGCTAGGTTTTGTAGCTCTCATTGCTCCCTAGCAAGAACACAACATAATCAGACAAGCAGCAGTAGGAGTATTATCTCTCCGGAGAGCTCCGAAGCTGGGTAAACTGCTCGTGTGCATCGCCTCGATCTGCTCTTCGCGCGATCTCCGCCCCCCACCGAACCAAAAGGGGCTACCGTCGAGGACGCACCATCAAGCTCCACCGGCAAGTGTTGAAGAAGACGATGGCAGCTCCACCGAAGACCAAGAAGGTGCCCACCAAGGAGGACGGCACTGGTGGTACCTTCACCATCAGTGCCACTCCCGACTCTAAATAGGAAGGCGCTTCGTTGCTCCTCTGAGCGAAACGTCGGCGTGTTTGCATGGCAACCGTCGACATCCCGGTGTTCCGGAAAGTAATTGAGCACCACCTGAGTGTCTGTCCTCATCTTGTGACCGTCAGCGAAAGTCGAGGAAGCAGCGATGGGCGCCAAGAATTCATTGCGAAGAGATCGAGAAAATTGGGCAGCAGGCCTTGTCGGTGCTCCATCCCGTGGTTGGCCAATCCGGTAGTTATCACGAAGGCAAATGGGAAATGGAGACTTTGTATCGACTTCACGGATGTTAATAAAGCTTGTCCCAAAGACCCATTTCCCTTGCCTTTGTCGACCAGTTGTTGACTCCACGGCTAGATGTGATTTGCTTTCATTTCTTGATGCATACTCGAGGATATCATCGGATCTTCATGGCGAAGAGGATGAGGAAAACCGCATTCATCACCCCATGTGGCACATCTTGTTTTGTCACGGATGCCTTTTGGGCTAAGAATGTTGGTTCAACATTTGCAAGAGTAGTCCATGGCGCTTTTGAGCATAAATGCACGAAATGTAGAAGCCTACATGGATCACATAGTGGTCAAGAGCAAGGACAAAGCAACTCTGGTTCAAGATTTAGATGAGACCTTTGCAAATCTGCGCAAGATCAACCTCAAGCTCACCCCGAGAAGTGCGTGTTGGAGTCCCTTCCGGCAAGCTTCTCGGGTTCTTAAAATCTCGGCGAGGAATTGAAGCCAATCCAACAAGATCAAAGCCATTGAGCAGATTGAAGCACCAAAAGCGCGTCAAGGATGTCACGAAGACTTGCGGTTGCGTGGCTGCTCTCGGCGAGTTTATCTCTAGATCTGCTTTGAGTCGCACTGCCATTTTCAAGATTTTGAAAAAGGCAGGTCAATGAAATGGACTCCGAAGCGGAGGCTGCTGCTGCAGGACTTAAAGAAGTACCATCCTCCACTCCAATACTTATGCGCACCTAAGCCACAGAGAAGTTGCTGCTATATATAGCGGCAACCAATCAAGTGGTTAGTGCTGCGTTAATGTGAAAGGGATGCAGATGATGAGCGGCAACCAAAGCGGATGCATCCAGCGACAAGCATGGGGCTTCACCGACAAGCTCTGGTCAAGCGAGGGCGGATCTGCTTGTGAGACGTGCGAGAAGATCACGAGAAAAGGATGGTGCAGCACCCAGTTTACTTTGTCGGTTCCCTTCTGCGGGGGCTAGGTCAAGGTACTACGGTGTGCGAGAAATTGCTTTCGGCCTCCTCATAGCCTCGAAAGCTCGCCATTACTTCCAAGCACATGAGATCCACAGTCGTCACTCGCTTTCCCTGAAGAGGATATTGCAAAATCCGAAGCAGCAGGCGGGATTGTCGGTGGGCCTTTGGAACTGTCAAGCTTTGGCCTCAAGTTTGAAAGCACTTCAACTATCCAAGAAGAGCCTTGGCGAGTTCATAGCAGAATGGGCGTAAGCATAAGCGAAGAAATTCGAAATGAGCATCCCGTCAAGGAGGCAAGCAAAGAATGGCTGATGTACTTTGATGGTGCCTTCTCGTTGCAAAGGCGCCCGGTGCCGGCGTGCTGCTTATCGCACCCGGAGAGCACCTCAAGTACATAGTCAAATGCACTTTCCCAAGGAGCAAGCAACAAACAATCTTGAGAGAATGAAGGTTTGCTTGCGGTCTCGAGATCGCGATGAACCTTGGGATCAAGAAGCTCATTATCGGGGGTGACTCGCGACTTGTCGTCGCCAAGTAAACAAAGATTATCGAGTCCGTTGATGGAAGCCTCGTCGATGAAGTGAAAGCTAGAAGAGCACTTTGACGGCCTACAAATGGAACATGTTCAAGAGCTCGAGAATGATATTGCGATGGCTTTGTCAAAGTCGCCCCCTCAAGTTACAATGGAACCAGGATTTTTGTGCTCAAGCTAACTCAACCAACCGTGGCGCCATCAGCAGGACAGAACAAGAAGAGGAAGTTGATTTACGGTGACTATTTTCGGCGAGCTTCCGAAGCCGCCACCAAAAGGTCCCCAAGATCAACACCAAAAATCTTGAGGCGATCTGCTCGACAAACCTAAGGTTTGCCTCGTTGAAGCGAGCGCTCCGACAAGTTTTGCTCGGCAAGCTTGCGGGGCGTCAACTCGGCAGAACCACAGGTTCTCGCCGTAGAAAGCTGATGTTCCCTTGCAGCAGATGTGCCTTTAGTCCTTGTTGTCGAGCCACAAGCTCCAGCATGGGCACAGCAGATTGTCCATTTCCTACAGACAGGAGAACTTCCCGAAGAGCAAGAAGAAGCGGAAAGAGTAGCCCGGTAGTCAAGTATGTACCAGTTTGTCGACAGCACGCTGTACAGAAGAAGACTCAATGGTGTGAAATTGAAGTTTATTCACTGGGAAGATGGACAGAAGCTGTTGGCAGAGATACACAGAGGCATATGTGGTCACCACATTGGCGCAAGGGCACTTGCCGGCAAAACTATCCGGCAAGGTTTCTTCTGGCCGACAGCCCTCCAGGATACAACTGCACAAGTAACCAAGTGTGAAGCGTGCCAGTTCCATTCCAAGCAGATAAACCAGCCAGCTCAAGCTCTCGGGCGATCCCTTTATCCTGGCCATTTTGATGCAGGGCTCGACATCCTCGGCCCCTTTCCCGAGCTGTCGGGGCTTTGAGTACTTATGCGTTGCAATCGACAAGTTCACAAAGTGGCGGAAGTGGAAGCGATGAGGAAGGTGGCAGCACGGTCGGCGATCAAGTTCTTGAGTTGATTGTTTGCCGTTTTGGAATTCCTAACGGGATCATCACCGACAACGGCACACAATTCCGAGCCGCACCTTCATGCGATCGTCCAAGATCTTGGCGCCAAGGTGCGCCGCTTCCGTTGCTCATCCGACAAGCAGCGGTCAAGCGGAAGGGCAAGCGCTGAAGTCTGCGAGGGCTCAAGACGAGAACTTTCGACGGGCTGCACAAGTCGGAAGAAAGCTGGATTGAGGAGCTGCGGTGGTTCTTTGGTCGATCGAGCGGCGCCGTCGAGCCCTTGGCGGACACCTTCGCTCTAGTCTATGGAGCAGAGGCAGTTCTCCTCACAAAACTTCATTATCGGGTCACCTCAGTGCTCGCTTATGATGAGCTTGAGCAAGAGCAGCTGCGACAAGATGGCCGCTGCTCCTTGAGGAGGACCGTCTTGAGGCTCTTTGTCTGAGCTGCTCGTTACCGGCAAGCTTTGCGCCCTTCCATAACCGCAAAAGTTAATGCCGAAGTCTCGAGGAAAGGCGACCTTGTTCTTGGCGCGTTCAGTCCGCCAAGAATTCCAACAAGTTGGCCAAAGTGGGAAGGCCCTTATCGGGTGAAGCGAGTCACTAGGCACTGGCGTCCTATCCATGAGACCGAAGATGGCAATCCGGTGAGCAACTCTGGAACATTGAGCATCTTCATAAGTTTTACCGTAGAAGCGAGAGTCTTGGAACTTGTTCGGCAACCACCTTTATTACAAGTCATGCCGATGTTGCGTAATCCTTTGTACAAAGCCGGGCGCAGACCCCGTGCATAAGTAAAACTCATATGTTGCGCACAACTTGTCAACTACATACTTTCATTGTCATTTTTGCATGTGTTATCTAACATTTTGTGCAGCATCCACACTCGGTAAGCGGCAGTTGCAGCACCCCTCGGCCAGGCTTGCCTAGTGACCGCCAAGGTCCTCCGTGGTTCCTTTGGAGCCATTCAAGAACAAAATATTTAAGCCAAGAAGACAAGGCGCGGCAAGAGGAGCTTGCGGGAAATACTCGAGCCTGTGGAAGACAAGACCCGACAAGAGGAGCTTGCGGGAAGGCTTAGTGGCGACAAGCTTCTGGCGCGACAAAGATTCAGCCGTGGCAAAGCGCTTGCAGCGGCGGTAGCCACTCTTTATCTCGCTCCAGCTCATCCACCAGCGATGTAGCCATGGGACCATTCGGTAGCGTGTCAAGAAACTGTCTTGCCGGCGGAGAAACAGTGATGGCGGCTGACGGCAGAGTGCCATCGTGGCAGCGGTGGCGCCCTGACGATCCCTTCTGCCTTGTTTAGGCGACATGGGCGGGCATTTAATGCTTTTGTCCTTTGCCGTCGAGTTAGGTAGAATACCTTGTACAAAGTAGCTGTACCAACGCAACTCATTTTCCCATTTGCCCTTGTCTACGTTGCCACTGTTGGTGACCCCTTGAGCCTATAAAGGAGGCCCATGCATAGCGTGGGGGGTTAACTGGAGTTGGGTTGATTCATTGAAACTAGAGACACTCACGCTAGGTTTTGTAGCTCTCATTGCTCCCTAGCAAGAACACAACATAATCGGACAAGCAGCGGTGGGGTAGTATCTCTCAGGAGAGCTCGAAGCTGGGTAAACTGCTCGTGTGAATCGCCTCGATCTGCTCTTAGCGATCTTCGCCCCCACCGAACGAAAGGGCTCGGTCCGCCGGTCCCATAGGTGTTCATGGGTTCTGATCAGCCAAAGATGTCGGGAAGCTGATCGTAACCCACGAACACCTATGGGACCGGCGGACCGAGCCCTTTTGTTGTTGGTGAGGCGGAGATCGCGAAGCGGTCGAGGCGTGCAAGCATGAAGCAGCAGTCTTGACAAGTGGCAACTGAAGCTGACAGCTCACCGGCAGGCTCCTACTGACTCGATGAGTCTTGTCTGCTGTGGCTGCCTGGCCTACAACAGCTGATCATAAACAGGCTGCTTAAGGGCTGCAACTGCCAGTCTGCAGTTCGGGATACTAGGTACCCCTACTCTAGTACACCGGCAGGAGCCCCAGGCTGGGCCACTGCAGTGCAGCGCTGTTGGGCCGGGCCCAAAAGCAGTCTGCAGACATGCAGCGGCCTAGACCACTCTGTAACTTGCTCCGGGACCACCCGTCCCCCACGAGCAGCCGCAGCGTCGAGCGTGGCGTCGTGGGAGAGATCGTGGGGGCTTTCTTTAGTTGGAAGCGGGCGTCCGCCCCTCTCCCTCCTTATAAGCAGGGGAAGCAGGGGCAGGTCGCCCACCTCGCCATTGCTGTCCCATCTTGAAAACCCTGCCGCTCCCCCTTCTTCTCAGTGCAGAGAGAGTAGCGCTCCGCCCCCATCGCCACCAGCGCCATCAGCGCCGTCGGTCTCCTCCACCACCTCCGCCATGGCTCAGCCGACAAGGGAAGGGTGTGAAATCGGCGGCCTTGTGGCTCAGCTGTTGTGAAAGGCGGGCCATCTTCACCCCAGCTCGGCCTTAAAGGCTGAGAGAGGCTACTACCTCTTACGGTCGGCGGAGGCAGGCGCATCCAGCGCTGAAGGTACTCTCCGCCGCGCATCGAGTTGGGTCGGCGGGTACCCTTTCTTGGCGCTCTTCTTCTATTGCGGCCTCTGCCGCCCTTCTGAATTCTTCTGCGATATCATGAACACCTACGGGCCGCCTCCTTTTTCACCCCCAATGCTGTCTGACCATGGCAGTTTCGCACACCTTTGCAAAAACTTTGTCGGAGTCCACCCAAGCGTAGCCCTCTTCCGCCACTTCTTCATGCCCAGCGTCGAGAGGAGAGCCACTTGGGAGGATTTCTTGGATCTCCGGGATCAGCAAGAAAAAGCCTATCTGGAAGGAGAGCTCTGCGGCAAGTGGGAGGAGTGGAGAGCCGATTGGTGTTGGATCGTTGAGGAGAACCCGCAGCCCTTCACCTTGGCGCCAAACTCCCATAGTCTTGGCAATGATTGGAGCAACTTGGCGCGGAGGATGCTAGGTTGAAGATTGCTGTGACCGGATCTTGCGCCTCGGGCTTGCGGACTCACCGTGGCGCCGTTGGCGCAGATTTCCTCGCCGCCGCGCCGCTCCCTTGCGGAGAGGAGGAGACCTGCTTGGGAGTTCAAAATCGGCCGGACATCATGAGGCTGCGCCGGGCCTCAACTGGAATTTCAACTTTGTCTTGGAGTTGGATGCGATCTCTTTGGAGCTGTTCAAGCCACGACCCGATCACCCAGTGGTTTAGGTTGCGAGGAGTCGTCCCGTGTGCAACAACTCTTAGCTCGACCGCATCCGTGCAATGATGCGTTGTGCGATTCGCATGGAATCGTTCCAACACTGGCAAGAGCCTGCCGATGGCGTCGTCGGCGGTTCTTCGATAACGGAAGAAGTGCCGATCGCGCCGACGAGCGAAGTTGCTCACCAGCGACACCACCGGCCAGCGAGATGCAGCGCGCCGCCACCGAGCTAGAGGAGGCGGCAGCAGCTGCTTGTTGGTGGCGGTCGGGTTCACCGTGGAGGAGGTAGAGGCAGCAAAGCGGCAAGCCTTGCCGATCGAGAAGGAGCTTGCGGCGAGGAGGAGCAGCCGAGCCGAAGTTGAGCCAGCGAGTCTGCGAGGCGCCTCCTCCACACCTTCAAGTAGCTTGCATGGCCAGAGCCACAGCTCCACCAGAAGGCGTCTCCATAAGGCAGGGAAGTGTGAGGCGGCGGGGCAGGCCAACAACCGCAGCGCCGTCTGTGCCCCCTCCAGCGGCAAGCCTTGTTGCCTTGAGGAGCACCCACACGCTGCAACAAGCGAGGCGGGATCCTCTCGAGCCACCGCTGCCACCCCGCCAAGCGGTCAAGAGAACCCACTTCTCCGCCTCTTCGCACGCGGAGGCGGGCGAATTTGATCTCTCGCGCTCAGCTCAAGCGAGGAAGAAGAAGAAGAGTAAGCTTCTATCTGTGCTTGTATTTCTTCAATTTGGTTGCTTTGTCTTGTATCTGATTAGCTTCATTCTGAACTCTTTCCTTTTTCGGGGCTGGCCCGAGAAGGCGTCGAAGAGCCAAGACCCGGTGGTTGTCATCGAGGCGACCCCAGCGGCAACAGGAGGCATGTCGAGACCCCTTGCGGACCAGCAACCCTTCCTCAAAGCAGCCCCCAGCACAGCCCCCAGCGTAAGTATATGGTTTACTTCTTACGGTTAGGTGTGCATGGATGCTCCTTCTTTGCTGATATCTAACTGTTGGTTTGTGTAGGAGCAGAGCAGCCTCATCAGGAGTGCCCGGAAGCCACTCCTGAAATTCCATCTGCTTCGACTACTCCGCCAAGGGAGAATTCTCCGGCAAGGGAGCATTCTCCGGCAAGGGATACTTCTCCGCCAAGGGACATCACCAGTGATCCTCCGGTGGTCGAGACCATGGCTGCAGATCCCATCGCAGGTAATCCTCTTGCGTGAAAATTTCCCTTGGGTTCTTTTCTTACTGTTTTCTTTCGAACATTTGCTTGGACTGTTCTTTCTTTGTCAGGTCGTCAGATCCATCCGCCCATGAGCCGATGGGGCCGAAGTGCCCGGCGACTGACCAGCGGCAACAGCTTGGCAGCGTCGCCACCGTGGAGGAAGAGGCTGGCGCCGATGGGTCTGCCGGCGAGGAGGCTGCCAAGTCTGCTGCCGCAAAGGATGGCGAGGTGCAGCGATCGCCTTGGCGACCACGAGGCCTTGAGGCGCCAGGCGCTACACCGACCGCCGATCCCTCCGCCACGGTGCAGCATCGAGCTCGAGGCCCCAGCCAGCGCCCGATCTGAAGGCGGCGGCGGCGTCTTCATCAAGCTCCACAGGCGTCGAGCTCCGGGCACGGTCGAAGGAGAGACCTTTGACGAAGAGCTGCTCGCCTCCGTTGGGCTACTCGCTGGTTGTGGCGCCAAGCAGCGGCAATGGCGAGTCACGAGGAGGGCAGCTCTTGAAGAAGCTCTGTCGCTCTACCGCGCCCGACAAGCCAAGTTGGAGTCAGGGAAGCACTTGTCGCGCGGCGGGAAGCGGAACATGGAGAAGTGCGTAGAAAAGCTCGGGGTGCCAACCAAGAAGCTCTCGGAACATAGCGAGGAAGAAGCAGGGCGACTTCGCTGAAGCGCACAGCCTTCATCCTTGAGAAGGCTGAGGTCGAGGAACAACAACGGCTCGCCGCGAGAAGCTATCTGCGCAAAAAGGCGAGTTGGCGCGGCGGAAGATCAATCTTGACAGCTATGAGGAAGAGCTTGCATGAAGCAATCAATTGGCGGAGCTCTCAAGGAAGCGAAAGATGCTGCCGCGGCTGTCGAGGCGCCAAGAAAAGTTGGAGACAAAGGTGGCCTTGGTGGAGGCCGGTCTGCGAAAAGCGGCGAGGCTTGCCGCACTCAAGCCTGGCCGTGAAGGGCGCCTACACTCTTGGCGAGTTGCAGGGCCGTCTCGCTGAGAAGATCAAAGAGCTCGGCGCCGCCAAGGACTCCAAGGAAGATCTTGAGCTGAAGCTGACCACCTTGATCACGAGCCTGGGCCGGCGCCAAGGAGGCGGGAGGTGGCCCTGTTGGGAAGATCAAGGCGGCGAGGAGCTGCTTGAGTGCCACAACCGCCAGAACACCTTCCGGAGACAACGTGATGCCTTTGGGCGGAGGTCTTGTGAATCTGCCGCCGCCATCGACAAGGAGCTGATGGGCTGAGGATGGTGGATCTTGGGTACTCTTGATGAACACCTCAACCCAGCACCAAGCTCAGCTTGTTCTTCAAGGCGTGGTGGCGGCTCTCCAGCGACTCCGGAAGAGATCCCAAAGCAAGCTGGCGAGGAATCACGCCGGATCTGCGGCGGGAGGCGGACTCTTGGCGTTAAGCGCTCAAGGCCCTTATCGCACCCATTGTGGACAGGGTGAAGCAGGATCAAGCGGGTTGATGGCGACCCGCGTAGATTAGGCCGCCGTTTTATCTTTCCTTGTCGCTGCTGATCACGTTTAGGAGAACAATTTATTAGATCGCGACAAGCTATTTTGTAATATAACTCTATCTTAGGCAATGATTGCAATGTTATTTCCTTTACTTGATTCCTTCCTTTGTATGTTTGTGCCCTCGCTTTTAGGGAACTTCGTCGGTGCGGGCACCTTTTCCTTGTTGTTGAGTGCGAACGTCGGCTGACCTGCTGGCGGTGCCGCTTCCGACAAGCAACCTTATGCAACTAGTTGCAGCTCACTTAAGTTGTTGGCGGACTCGAAACAAAGTAAGGCGCCAAACTAGCTCTGAGTTGGTTCCTCGCAGCACAGGTTTTCCATACAAAGTACTATCGTTCGAGAATATAACAAAAATTTAAAACTAATTGCTCAAACTTTGGCAACTTAGCTTTTACATAGTTTGCTTCGGTGGCGAAACTTCCTCGGCGGCGCTTGGTGGCCCACACCATTATCTTCTCCTTCCCCCACCCCGGCTAACTTGTGGGTGAAGGAACCTTCCTTTCTTTGAGAAAGAGAAAGAAGAAAATAAAGTTATGGAGCCTTGTGGCTCGTTATTGCTTACCAGTGTGGATGCTGCACAAAATGTTAGATAACACATGCAAAATGACAATGAAAGCATGTAGTTGACAAGTTGTGCGCAACATATGAGTTTACTTATGCTGCAGTCTGCGCCCGGCTTTGTACAAAGGATTACATGCAACATCGGCAAGACTTGTACAAAAGGTGGTTGCGGAACTAGTTCCGACAACCGCCCTCTGAGTAAAACTTACGAAGATGCTCAATGTTCGGGAGTTGCTCACGGATTGCCATCTTGGTCTCAAAGCGGACAGCGCCAGGCCTAGTGACTTCGTTTCACCCGATAAGGGCCTTCCCACTTTGGCGTAAACTTGTTGGAATTCTTGGCGGACTGAGCACGCCCGAAGAACAAAGTCGCCTTCCTCGAGACTTCGGCATTAACTTTGTGGCTATGGTAGCGGCGCAAAGCTTCTTTGGTAACGAGCAGCTCGTCTGGCTGACTGAAGAGGTCCTCCTCAAGGAGCAGCGCGTCATCTTGTCGCAGCTGCTCTTGCTCAAACTCATCATAGCGAGCACTCGAGGTGACCCGTGAGCGAGTTCCGTGGGAGAACTGCCTCTGCTCCATAGACTAGGCGAAAGGTGTCGGCGGTGGCTCGATTTGGCGTCGTTACGATCGACCAAGAACCACCGGCAGCTCCTCAATCCGGTTTCTTCGCACTTGTGCAGCCTGTCGAAAGTTCTGGTCTTGAGCCCTCGCAGCACTTCACCGTTTGCCCTCTCCGCTTGACCGTTGCTTCTCGGATGAGCAGCAGGCGAAGCAGAACCTTGGCGCCAAGATCTTGGGCGTCTTGCATGAAGGTGCGGCTCGTGAATTGTGTGCCGTTGTCGGTGATGATCTGTTAGGAATTCCAAAGCGGCAAACAATCGACTGAAGAACTTATTCTTGTTGTCTTTGTCACCTTCCTCCTTGCTTCCACTTCCGGCCACTTTGTGAACTTATCGATTACAGCGTACAAGTACTCAAAGCCCCGACAGTCGGGGAAAGGGGCGAGATGTCGACCCCAGACCGAAAATGGCGAGGATAAAGGGATCGTCTGGAGAGCTTGAGCTGGCTGGTGTATCTGCTTGGAATGGGCCAGCACGCTTCACACTTGGTTACTTGTGCAGTTGCATCTGGAGGCTGTCGGCGGAAGAAACCTTGCGGAAAGCTTTGCGGCAAGTGCCCTTGCGCCAATGTGGTGACCACATATGCCTCCGTGTATCTCGCCAACAACTTACATCCATCTTCCGGTGAATACACTTCAATTTCACACCGTTGAGTCTTCTTACATACAGCGTCTTGTCGACAAACTGGTACATACTTGACTGCGGGCTACTCTTTCCGCTTCTTCTTGCTCTTGGGAAGTTCTCACATGCAAGAAATGGACAATCTCTGTGCCCATCTTTGGAGCTTGTGGCTCGACAACAAGGACTAAAGGCACATCTGGTGCTGCTTGGGAACATTAGCTTCTCTGGCGAGAACCTGCGGTTCTGCGAGCTTGACGTCCCGGCAAGCTTGCGAACAAAACTTGTCGGGGCGTGCAGCTTCAGTGAGGCAAACCCTAGGGTTTGTCGGAGCGAACTGCTCCTCGGCATTTTGGTGTTGATCTTGGGGACCTTTTGGTGGCGGCTTGGGAGCTCTGCGGGAAAATAGTCACCGAAATCAACTTCCTCTTCTTGTTACATCTGTTGATGGCGCTACTGAGTTGGTTGAGTTAGCTTGAGCACAAAATCCTGGTTCCACAGGTAACTTGAGTCTGGCGCACTTTGTGAGCCATTAGCAATATCATTACGAGCTCTTGGAACATGTTCCATTTGTAGGCCGTCAAAGTGCTCTTCTAGCTTTCTCACTTCATCGGCGTGGCTTCCATCAGCGGACTCGATAATCTTTGTTTACTTGGCGGACGACAAGCTATGAGTCACCCACGACAATGAGCTTCTTGATCCCAAGGTCTACATAATTCTGAGACCGGCAAGCAAACCTTCATACTCTGTTGTATTGTTTGTTGCTTGCTCCTTGGGAAAGTGCATTTGGACTATGTACTTGAGGTGTTCTCCGGTGGGTGCGATAAGCAACACGCCGGCACCAGCGCTGCGCAGCGAAGGCACCATCAAAGTACATCAGCCATTCTTTGCTTGCCTCCTTGGCGGGATGCTCATTTCTGGAATTTCTTCATCTTGCGTTGGCGTCCATTCTGCTACAAACTCTGCGATGCTCTGCTTTGGATAGTTGAAGTGCTTTCAAACTTGAGGCCAAAGCAGCAGTTCAGTGCCCACTCGACAATCCTGCTGTTGCTTCGGATTTTGCAGTATCCTCTTGTTGAGCGGTGACAAGCTGTGATCTCATGTGCTTGGAAGTAATGGCGCAGCTTTCTCGAGGCCATGAGGAGGCGAAAAGCAATTTCTACACACAAAGTACCTTGACCTTGCCCCTGCGAAGGGCCGACAAAAGTAAACTGGGCGCTGCACCATCCTTTTACGCATCTTCTCTTGCGTCTGTGCAGATCCGTCCTTATCGGGACGAGCTTGTCGGTGAAGCCCCCCTTGTTGCTGGATACATCGCCTTGGTTGCGGCTCATCATCGCCTCCCTTTCCGCTACTAACGCAGCACTAACCACTTGATTGGTTGCCGCTATATATAGCAGCAACTTCTCTTACAGCTTAGGTGCGACAAGTATTGAGTGGAGGACAGGTACCTCTTTAAGTCCTGCGGCGCAGCCTCCGCTTCGAGTCCATTTCATTGGACCTGCCTTTTCAAAATCTTGAAAAATGGCGAGGCGCTCAGCAGATCTAGAGATAAACCTGCTGAGAGCAGCCACGCAACCGGCAAGTATTCGTACATCCTTAAAGCCCTTTGGTGCTTCAATCTGCTCAATGGCTTTGATCTTGTCGGGATTGGCTTCAATTCCGCTGAGACCACGAAGAACCGAGAAGCTTGCGGAAGGGACTCGAACACGCACTTCTCGGGGTTGAGCTTGAGGTTGATCTTGCGCAGATTTGCAAAGGTCTCATCTAAATCTTGAACGAGTTGCTTTGTCCTTGCTCTTGACCACTATGTCATCCATGTAGGCTTCTACATTTGTGTGCATTTGCGGCTCAAAAGCGTCATGGACTACTCTTGCAAATGTTGAACCAGCATTCTTTAGCCCAAAGGCATCCGTACAAAACAGTATGTGCCACATGGGGTGATGAATGCAGTTTTCTCCTCATCCTCTTCTACCATGAAGATCTGATGATATCCTGAGTATGCATCAAGAAATGAAAGCAAATCACATCCAGCCGTGGAGTCAACAATCTGGACGATGCGCGGCAAGGGAAATGGGTCTTTGGTACAAGCTTTATTAACATCTGTGAAGTCGATACAAAGTCTCCATTTCCCATTTGCCTTTCGTACAACTACTAGATTGGCCAACCACGTGGGATGGAGCACTCCTCTAACAAGGCCTGCTGCTTCCAATTTCTTGATCTCTTCTGCAATGAATTCTTGGCGCTCTACTGCCTGTTTCCTGACTTTCTGCTTGACGGGCCGCGCATGAGGATAGACAGCTAGGTGGTGCTCAATTACTTTCACAGGAACACGGGGATGTCGGGACGGTTGCCATGCAAACACGTCGATGTTAGCGCTTGAGGAAAGCAAGCAGCGCCTTCCTATTTAGGGTCGAGAGTGGCGATGGTGAAGGTACCACCAGTTCCGTCCTCCTTGGCGGGCACCTTCTTGGTCTTTGGTGGAGCCGCCATCGTCTTCTTGCACTTGCGGTGGAGCTCGATGGTGCGTCCTCGGCGGTAGCGCAGCACTCCGAAGAGGTGTGCTTGCGGAGTGGGCATCGAGCTCTTGCGGTCTTGGTCTTCTTCTTCCCAGGGAGCTTGGTGACAAGTGATTTGCTATCTGTTGCAGCTGCTGCCTCCGATAAATCTTGTCGGCGCAGATAAGAGCATCCTTCTTGTCGCCATGGACAGAAATGACACTTATCGGGCCTGGCATCTTGAGCAAGTTGTATGCATAATGAGAGGCTGCCATGAACTTGGCGAGTGCTGGACGGCCGAGTATTCCATTGTAAGGTAATGGAAAATCAGCAACGTCAAACGTGACCCTCTCAGTCCTGAAGTTTAGCTCGCTGCCAAATGTTACCGGCAATGTGATCTTCCCTTTCGGCTTGCTCCTTCCTGGATTGATTCCTTGGAATGTGCCAGTCTCTTCGAGCTCGATGTCAGGAATTTGAAGCTTCTGAAGCACCGCGGAGGAGAATAGGTTTAAGCCGGCCCCGCCGTCAACTAGCATCTTGGTGACCTTGAGGTTGCGGATAGTTGGTGAGACCAACATCGACAAGCACCCGACCGCAGTTATGCGATCAGGGTCGTCCTCAATAGCAAAGATGATAGGCGTGCTGGACCATTCAGAGGCTTGCGTGACTCTACGGATGGTTACGCTGCATTAACTTCCGCATCCATTGCTTGAGTTGGCGGTGTGAAGTATGTAGAAAGCACCGCCGTCAATGCGGAAGGACCTCGTGGCTTTGGAACTCCTACTCATCGGTCTCGTCGTCTTACATATCTTCATCTTCGTCGTCGTCTTCATCCTTGTCGCGCGGCGGCGTGGAGTCTGTCATCTCCTTGCCGCTGCTTGGCTTTGCTTGGCGTCCCCCCCCCCGGCCGGGTCGCTTCTTGCTAGCTCCCCCGGCACCTTCTGGGCCTTCTCCTTGTCGCGCCGCTCGTACTCAACCTTCTGCTGTTCAACAAGCTGCTCGACCTTCTTGCGAGATCTGGAGGTCGTGGTCCTTGGTGCGGTGGATCTTGCATTCTTGTTTGTTGGAGCTGTCACCTTGTCGTGGCCGCCACCAGGCTGGCGATCGGCGCCAGTAACAACCTCCTTGCGGAGCCACCAACTTTGGCTTTCTTGGCGGCACCACCGTTGCGGACTGCTCGACAACTAGCACATCTTTGCCCTTCTTCTTTCTGTTGTTACAGCCATGGCTCTTCTTCGCAGGGCGTCTCCTCACTATCGAGATCCTGCTTACGCATTCTCTCGGAGTCTCCTTCCTTCCTCATGCGTGCACACTTGTCGGCCAAGCCATACAGCTCACTTATAGCGCCCTCGATGCGGCTATATCTCCCGTGTCGAAGCACGACTTAGAGGCATAACCGCATTGAAAGCAATGTCATAAGTGAGGTAATCTTCACACAACCCATGTAATACATAAGGAAAGAGATACATAGTTGGCTTACAATCGCCACTTCACACAATACATGAGTAAAACATTACATCATACTGAGATACAATCAAGGTCCGACTATGGAACCAAAATAAAAGAAGACTACCCCAAATGCTACACGGATCCCGATCGTCCCAAGCTGAGCTCCACTCTTGATCAAGCTGAAGCGAAACAACACAATGAACAAGATCTTCATGAGCTCCTCCTTGAGCTCGGTGCATCACCTGCGGTTTCTTGACACTGCAAACTGGTTTTGGAAGTATCTGTGAGTCACGGGGACTCAGCAATCTCACACCAGCGAGATCAAGACTATTTAAGCTTAAAGGTAGGACAGGGTAGTGAGGTGGAGCTGCAGCAGCGACTAGCATATATGGTGGCTAACATACATAAAAGAGAAGCGAAGAGGAGGCAAAGCACGGTCGAACAACTATGATCAAGAAGTGATCCTGAAACTACTTCGTCAAACATAACTCCAACACCGTGTTCACTTCCCGGACTCCGAGAAGAGACCATCACAGTTACACACCTTGATTGGTGTATTTTAATTAAGATCAACCGGGTTTTCTACAACGGACATTAACAAATTCCCATCTGCCACAAAACCAGCACGGCTTTGAAAGTTCAAACCCTGCGGGGTGTCCCAACAACCCATGATAAGCTCTCGCGATCAGCGAAGGATATTCCTTCTCCCGGGAAGACCGATCAGTCTCGGAATCCGGCTACAAGACATTTCACAGCAATAAAACAAGACCAGCAAAGCCGCCGGATGTGCCGACAAATCTGATAGGAGCTGCACATATCTCGGTCTCGAGGCACACTCGGATGAGCAGTCCGTACAACTAAAACCAAACCTCAAGTTGCCTTGAGGCGCTACTGGGGCTCTAGTTAGGACCAACTTTCGAAGGAGCACTGGTCGGGGGGCTAAAATAAAGATGACCCTCGGGCTCCGAAACCCAAGGGAAAAAGGGCATAGGTGAGGCAAATGGTAAAACCAATGTTGGGCCTTCTTTGGAAAAGTCTTATTCAAAGCGAACTGTCAAGGGGTCCCATAAATCACCCGACCGCGTTAGGGGCGCAAAATCCGGGAACATAACACCGGTATGGCGGAAACTAGAGGCGGCAAGAGTGGAAAAAACACCAGGCATAAGGCCGAGCCTTCCACCCTTTACCAAATATATAGATGCATTAATTAAATAAGATATATTGTGATATCCCAACAAGTAAACATGTTTGAACAAGGAACAACATCTCCATGTTCAACAAGGAACAAACTTCATCTTCTGCAACTAACAACGCTATAAGAGGGCTGAGCAAAGCGGTAACATAGCCAAACAACGGTTTGCTAGGAAAGGATGGTTAGGGGCTTGACATGGCAATATGGGAGGCATGATAAGCAAGTGATAGGCATCGTAGCATAGGCATAGCAAAAAGCGAGCAACTAGCAAGCAAAGATAGTAGTGATTTCGAGGTATGGTCATCTTTCACGAAATCCATAAGGAAGAAAACGAATCCATGAAGAAGACAAGCAGACGAAGTCGAATGAATCCTCACAACTCCGGAGCGGAACGAAGCTAACGAGAGAAGCAACCGGAAAGAAACAAACAACATAGTAAACACACAATCATAAACATGGCATGATGCACAATCAAGTATGATGCATGACCGGTTTAATGAGGCATGGCATGGCAATATGCACAAACAACACTACAAGTTAAGTGGAGCTCAATATGCAACGGGTTGCATATTGACAAAACTTCACAACATTTATTTAGTTCACTCTTGATTAGGCTACCCAACAATATTAAATGTTATTAAACATGGCAAGAGGTGAAGCGTAATGAAACTACCTATCTAGGCAAGTTTAAATGAGGCCGGAAACAACGAACAACAATTCCGGAAAATCCCCATTTGCAAATTATGGATTCGGTACTGATCTGCCCTAAACACAATTTTAGAGTTGTTAAACATGCAAAAGTAATGCTACCATGTTAAACTAGGCATTTTCTACCCCATTTACATATATAATTTATTTAAAATGGAGCTACGGTTATTTAGTTATGAAATAAATCATTTTAACATGGCATTTAAGCAAATTAAAGCAAACAACAATTTTAAACATTTAAATGTTGTTATCATGATCTGGATGAAATGTACAAGTTTTATGCAATCTTTATGAAAGCGTTAACATGAGCATGTTATGAAGCATTGTGTCACCGTGGCGGAAGCGAAAAGGGTGCCACGACAGCGAATCGGAATTGATGCCATGGCAACATATCGGTTCCGATAACTCACGGAGATACGGAGCAAAAGAAGTGGGCGTGGCGTGTCATGCAAGGATGGTGGGGTGCTCCCGATTACGGGTTCCCGCGGACGGTAGAATGGCAAAGAGGTGCATCGCAAGGATGATTCGATCCGGTCGGTCATCTCGGTGGTTATACCTTGAAGGGCGATCCGGCGGAAAAGCGTTCGTGAGGGAAGTAGGCGTTCTCGCGATGATCGTCGAGGAAGTAGTGGTACCGCGGCGGTAGAGGAAGTAGTGTTTCACGTTCGTTTTCGAAGAGGTACTTAGCGGGTCGAAACCGCCGGGGTTGTCGTGGTACTGCGGTCTCGCGATGGTAGTCGTACGGCGTAGGGAAGTAGAGCGTTCATGTTCGATGGTAGTGGTACATCTCGTCGCCGAGTAGTTGTTCATGTCCGTGGATGTTGGGGTCCACGGGGTCTTGGTCGGCGGTAGTGGTACACGTCATCGGGTACTAGTCGGATCGGTCTTGGCGATTCAGGTTTCCGTAGGGGTACTTGTCGATATCGAGGCGGTCTTGCGTATCCGAAGAATGCTGGCAGTTTGTGAAGTCGATCTTAGCGGAACCGAACGTCCTCGAGGTAGTCGTGGTACTTATCGCATCCCGTGTAGTCGAACTTGGCGTATCCGTGTACTTGGCGTTCGGTGTGGTAGTCGTTCAAGCGTCGATAAATGGTACTTGGCGGTCTTCAAAAAACACTGGTAGTCGCGGCAGGGGTACTTAGCGCATCCACGGAAGGTCTTGGCGTCCTTGGCGGATGAAGACCGTGATGCGAGTGGAGGCTTGAAGCGCGAGGGAGGCGAAGGACGGAGGCGGAGGCCATAGGCGTTCTGGTTGGTGGTTGTGGGGCGAGGACTCGGTGGCTGGCTGGTGGAAGGCGGGCGAGAGGAGGCAGCGAGGAACACGGATCCATCCGGAAAAGGCGGGACGAGGCTGGGCGGCCTGCTCGCCCGGCAGGCTGGGCGGAGGTCGCTGGTGCAGGCGCATGGGGAGGTGAGGAGGATGCGAGATGGCGTGAGCGGCCGAGGCAACAGCTCAGCCTTGAAGCGGACGTTGCAGCTCGGCGGTGGCGAAGTCTGGCGAGGCGAGGAAGCGGAGGAGGCATCGCATGGAGGAGAGTCAGTGGCGGCGCTCGCCGTGGTCGGGGCGAAATGGGCGGGTCGAGGGCTCCTCCCCTTGCAGCCAGCTAGCGAGGCGATGGCGCCGGGTGAGCGAGGAGGCGGAGGAGGACTGGCCGGTGGCGAGCTTGAGGGGATCGAGGTGGCGCTCCTCTCGTGTCTTGATGGCGGCGCTAGCGAGACACGAGGAGAGGGGATCAGCGAGTGGGGCGGCAGGGGATCGAGGCGAGGGGGTGTCTGTGCTGGAGGAGTCGGGGAGATGGCTCGAGGGATGGAGTCGGGCTAGGGTTAAGGCAGAGGCGGCTGGGCCTTGGGCAGCTAGGCTAAGGCGGCACTGGTGGAGGAGGAAAATGGCGAGGGGCGGTGGGCTAGCTCTCTCTTCCTCTCTTATATATATAGCGAAAAAGAAAATAGAGAGACAAAAAGAAAGAGAGGGATAGGGAAAGAATTTGGGAGCGAGGGCGATTTTCCGGGCTCACAAAAATATGAAGAATTTAACAAAAATGGCCGAGGATTTTGGTGGAACTCAGGAAAATGATGAAATAACATTGGCAAGGTTTGAGGTCAACTTCGGAGACAGAAAAGGCATGGGATTTATTATGCAAGTGGGTTATGGTGATTCCAAAACAATGGGATATTTTTAATATAGCTCCCTAATATTGGGAGGATATGTTATAAAGAGAAGTCACCATGTGAATCCCTCGGTTTAAATGGATCGAAAAAATCCATACAATTTATTTAGTTGGGTTTTTGAAAATTAAATGGCATGATGAGATGATGCAATGCAAAAACAAAACAAACCACACGACAAAACTCGGAAACCCTGGAAGGCAACTGAAGCTCCGGTCTTGGGGCGTCACAACACTCCACCACTACGAGAGGATCTCGTCCCGAGATCTAGGATGGCACCGGAGAAAAGCGGAAGAGGAAGAGGTAAAACAAAGTTGCTTCTCCGACAAGCAGAGTGAAACCAAAGAACTTTGAGAGGTTGAACAAAATGAAAGAAAGAAAACAACGAAGATGAACAAAGTTGAAAACACTCTGTTAGAAAAGAGGAACAAGGGATCTGAGCGAAAACCAAGAGGTTTAGTGACAAGATAGATATTGACACCTCTCCGGTTAAATGGATAAGCAAGAAAAAGAACATGATCTTGGCAAAAGCGAGGCGATGGGTGAAGAGAGCAACATCACAATGCCTCTGGAAGAAATAATAGAAGATAGATCATAGGAATAAAGGAATGGAGAAGAAAAATGACAACTTCTACCACAAATGAGTTTGGAAAGCACCCTTGCCAAGAAGGTTAGAGCGGAGTTGTTGGAAAACCAACAACGAAAACACAAACTTGTTGTGGGCTTATGGTAAACATCTCAAAATTATGAGGTGAGTTTACGCCTGCGGAAGCACATGATTGGATTGATATCAACAAGGAGGCGAAACTTATATCACCGGGAGGACAAATGAAGAACTTGGGTCATTTATAAGCACCATAAATAGCAACAATCCTTAGGGAAAGCTTTAGGTGAAATATAGCCCAAGACAACTCAATGAAGATATTGATGTATTTAAATATCTCATTCTTGACAACAAGTGAATCATGAAACACGAGGACAAGGATGACATAACACCATCTCAAAAGATAAGATAGAGAAATTGCACTTGAAATGCAAGAAGAAGAATACTTGAACTCCTCAAAACAAAACATGTGTTGAGCACCATGTTTATATTAGAGTAACAGCGGATCTTAACTCCGAGAGAAATCTTGATGAACAATTGGAGAAATGAAAAGAATCCTTGAGGAAGCACCATGTAGAGCCTCCATGATGAACTCCGGTAACCAAAAGGGTGATAAAAGAAAGAGAAGTTGACAACACAAGGTGAAGCCTTGCAATGATAAGATGAAGCTTTGAAATGATATAGCGAGAAAACTTGGAACTCCGGAAAGAAAGATGAACAAATGAAATCACGAATTTTGATGATCCTCCGAATAAGGAATTGAATTTACTCGATGGGACAAGGATAAGAATTAAATTATCGTATCCTTCACCACTTAAATTGATGACAAGCAATGGATTTGTCATACTACTTATTCTCGTAGAAAGGATTAAGATAGATATGGCGCAAACTTGGGAAGGTCTTCAACAATTCACGGTAGGATTCGGAAGAACGAATGAATTGACACGATAATAAAGGAAATGAAATCTTGAACAAACCACCATAATAATTGAGAATGAGCGTAGCAAAGGCACAATTCACGGGAAGAATTGGAAAGCGAATAAAGATGCTTGACGAACTTTAGATACATTAGAGCGAAGAGATCATGAACTGATTAGAGGATATTTGACGATGCACGGTGAAATTTGAAAAGTGAGATGTTGAGAATGAATAATTCTAAGATGATGGCTCTGGATAATCAAACTGAAAAGACTCCTGAAATGCTCCGGGTGGGTTAAAGAATTCTCACAACGAAAATAATTATGAGAGGATGGCATCAAACTAGAACCAAGAATCTTGAAGAGAATGGAGCAAGATTAAAGAGAAACTCTTCTTGGTCTTCAAAATTCGAGAATGATGACGAGAAACATCACCATGAATTGTTGAAGCACTCCGGAATGAAAATTAGAAAGGTTGAACCAACAATGAAAATAATTTGAAAGATCTTGGAGAAAGACATTTGGTGATGATAATTCATCCTTACATCAAACTTTGCAAAGAATTTGAGAATAGCTCGGAAAATTAGAAGAGTTAGGTAAGATCACAGGAAAAGACACGTGGGTTAGGGCCCACTCAAAAGAACCATCGTTGAACAATTGTTTGAAATAGATATTGCACGGTAGAATTAAATGGCTTGAATGAGATAGCATCCTCAAAAGGACTTGAGTGAATTGAGAATGGAAACTAGAATCTTGAGATATCTTCAACACTCGGAACAATTGAATAACAAGAAGTGAAAGACTATGAGGTGCACGGTATGGGAAAACATTGTGAAAATAGGAAAAGGATAAGATCAACACGAAATCTTGAACTAAATCCACGGAGAAGAAAATTAGAATGGAAAAATGATAAGGTTGAAGCTTCCTTAGCGTCTTCATGAGAAAATCACGGATAAAACATTAATGGAAAAGAATGAAGAAACTTCACTCAATAAAATGGATACTTGATTAAGAAATCTGAGTCCTTGAAGAAAAGGGGTGGGAGGCGGAAAACAAAAACAACTTGGGTCGGATGAAGCGAACACCGTTGAGAAAAACTTAGAATTGATCTTGCGAATGTTGGAATAATCGGATCCACTTGAAGAAAACACGCGGTTGAGAAAAGAATTGACATGACAAGCTCGGTGATCAAGAAGGATTAGTATTCACATAGCAATATGAGAACACCATTTAGGAAAAGTATGGAATCAACACTTGGCATTGAAGCAACTCGAATACCACAAAAATAAAACAAAAACAAAGGATTTGGCTGGCGAATAAGCGAAACAAACACATATGATGAGATTTACCCAATCCCATATCATGCATCTGTTGGAAAGATATTCTAGGAGCTACTTGAATTCCCACCTATAAACTCCGAAACTTTCGGTTATGCAATCTGGTGTTGGGGATACAGGGGACACAAAATATATCACCCAAACTAACAATACCTAGATCCATTTGTATCCATCCGTCAACACATAACCAAGAAATCCTCGAAATCGTTTACCTCGACCTTGAAAAACATCCGTTATACAAGTCATGGCAATACTCCCTTTTCGCCACGATCTTTGGGCTATCGGGGTTATCTCACCAACAAGCTGCACAAAGAGATTTGATGTCGGTAAAACTCAGGTATTCGAGCTGCAGCGATAAAATTGTGGCGACAACACCTCGGAGCTCAACTCCCGGGACACTGCCACAACCCTAAATGTCGGGAGGCACCAAGAACAATGTTCTCGTCACAAAACCATCGAACGATTCCAAGATACCAGCGTGATCCTAAAAAAATATTTTAGTGAAATTTGAGAGAGAAAAGTCAAAACTCTCGTCGGGATACCTCACGGGCGGCGAAGGGGTGAGGAGTAAAAAATCCTACTCTCCGATATATATAATCCTAAGACTCAAAACATTTTCCATTCTAGACTCAACAACGCATGACAAACAATCAAGTAGGGGCTCCTAAGTCGGGAAGGCTCGATTACCAACATAGCGCCCTCGATGCGGCTAAATCTCCCCGTGTCGAAGCACGACTTAGAAACATAACGCATTGAAAGCAATGTCGCAAGTGAGGTAATCTTCACACAACCATGTAATACATAAGGAAAGAGATACATAGTTGGCTTACAATCGCCACTTCACACAATACATGAGTAAAACATTACATCATACAGATACAATCAAGGTCCGACTACGGAACCAAAATAAAAAGACTACCCCAAATGCTACAGATCCCGATCGTCCCAAGCTGGGCTCCACTCTTGATCAAGCTGAAGCGAAACAACACAATGAACAAGATCTTCATCGAGCTCCTCCTTGAGCTCGGTGCATCACACTGCAGTTTCATCGGCACTGCAAACTGGTTTTGGAAGTATCTGTGAGTCACGGGGACTCAGCAATCTCACACCATGAGATCAAGACTATTTAAGCTTAAAGGTAGGACAGGGTAGTGAGGTGGAGCTGCAGCAGCGACTAGCATATATGGTGGCTAACATGCATAAAGAGGCGAGAAGAGGAGGCAAAGCGCGATCGAACAACTATGATCAAGAAGTGATCCTGAAACTACTTCGTCAAACATAACTCCAACACGTGTTCACTTCCCGGACTCCATGAGAAGAGACCATCAGTTACACCTTGATTGGTGTATTTTAATTAAGATCAACCGGGTTTTCTACAACGGACATTAACAAATTCCCATCTGCCACAAAACCGCAGGGCACGGCTTTGAAAGTTCAAACCTGCGGGGTGTCCCAACAACCCATGATAAGCTCTCGCGATCAACGAAGGATATTCCTTCTCCCGGGAAGACCGATCAGTCTCGGAATCCGGCTACAAGACATTCACAGCAATAAAACAAGACCAGCAAAGCCGCCGGATGTGCCGACAAATCTGATAGGAGCTGCACATATCTCGGTCTCGGGGCACACTCGGATGAGCAGTCCAGTACAACTAAAACCAAACCTCAAGTTGCCTTGAGGGGGCTATGAGGGCTCTAGTTCGGACCAACCTTGGAAGGAGCACTGGTCGGGGGCTAAAATAAAGATGACCCTCGGGCTCCGAAACCCAAGGGAAAAAGGGCATAGGTGAGGCAAATGGTAAAACCAATGTTGGGCCTTCTTTGGAAAAGTCTTATTCAAAGCGAACTGTCAAGGGGTCCCATAAATCACCCGACAGCGTTAGGGGCGCAAAATCCGGGAACATAACACGGTATGGCGGAAACTAGAGGCGGCAAGAGTGGAACAAAACACCGGGCATAAGGCCGAGCCTTCCACCCTTTACCAAATATATAGATGCATTAATTAAATAAGATATATTGTGATATCCCAACAAGTAAACATGTTTCAACAAGGAACAACATCTCCATGTTCAACAAGGAACAAACTTCATCTTCACCTGCAACTAACAACGCTATAAGAGGGGCTGAGCAAAGCGGTAACATAGCCAAACAACGGTTTGCTAGGAAAGGATGGTTAGGGGCTTGACATGGCAATATGGGAGGCATGATAAGCAAGTGATAGGCATCGTAGCATAGGCATAGCAAAAGAAGCGAGCAACTAGCAAGCAAAGATAGTAGTGATTTGAGGTATGGTCATCTTGCACGAAATCCCATAAGGAAGAAGAAACGAATCCATGAAGAAGACAAGCAGACGAAGTCGAATGAATCCTCACAACTCGGAGCGGAACGAAGCTAACGAGAGAAGCAACCGGAAAGAAACAAACAACATAGTAAACACACAATCATAAACATGGCATGATGCACAATCAAGTATGATGCATGACCGGTTTAATGAGGCATGGCATGGCAATATGCACAAACAACACTACAAGTTAAGTGGAGCTCAATATACAGCAGGTTGCATATTGACAAACTTCACAACATTTATTTAGTTCACTCTTGATTAGGCTACCCAACAATATTAAATGTTATTAAACATGGCAAGAGGTGAAGCGTAATGAAACTACCTATCTAGGCAAGTTTAAATGAGGCGGAAACAACGAACAACAATTAGGAAAATCCCCATTTGCAAATTATGGATTCGGTACTGATCTGCCCTAAACACAATTTTAGAGTTGTTAAACATGCAAAGTAATGCTACCATGTTAAACTAGGCATTTTCTACCCCATTTACATATATAATTTATTTAAAATGGAGCTACGGTTATTTAGTTATGAAATAAATCATTTTAACATGGCATTTAAGCAAATTAAAGCAAACAACAATTTTAAACATTTAAATGTTGTTATCATGATCTGGATGAAATGTACAAGTTTTATGCAATCTTTATGAAAGCGTTAACATGAGCATGTTATGAAGCATTGTGTCACCGTGGCGGAGCGAAAAGGGTGCCACGACAGCGAATCCGGAATTGATGCCATGGCAACATATCGGTTCGATAACTCACGGAATACGGAGCAAAAGAAGTGGGCGTGGCGTGTCATGCAAGGATGGTGGGGTGCTCCCGGATTACGGGTTCCCGCGGAGACGGTAGAATGGCAAAGAGGTGCATCGCAAGGATGATTCGATCACGGTCGGTCATCTCGGTGGTTATACCTTGAATGAGCGTCCGGGGGAAGCGTTTTCGTAGAGAAGTAGAGCGTTTCGCGATGATCGTCGAGGAAGTAGTGGTACAGCTGACGGTAGAGGAAGTAGTGTTTCACGTTCGTTTCGAAGAGGTACTTGCGGGTCCGAAACCCTTGGGGTTGTCGTGGTACTTGCGGTCTCGCGATGGTAGTCATTACGGCGTGAGAGAAGTAAGCGTTCATGTTCGATGGTAGTGGTACATCTCGTCGCCGAGTAGTTGTTCATGTCCGTGGATGTTCGGGGTCCACGGGGTCTTGAGTCGACGGTAGTGGTACGTCATCAGGTACTAGCCGGATCCGGTCTTGGCGATTCAGGTTTCCGTAGGGGTACTTGTCGATATCCGAGGCGGTCTTGCGTATCGAAGAATGCTGGCAGTTTGTGAAGTCGATCTTAGCGGAACGAGCGTCCTCGAGGTAGTCGTGGTACTTATCGCATCCGTGTGGTCGAACTTGGCGTATCCGTGTACTTGGCGTTCCGGTGTGGTAGTCGTTCAAGCGTCTGATAAAATGGTACTTGGCAGTCTTCGAAAAAACACAGGTAGTCGCGGCAGGGGTTGTCACAGCCCCAGATCAACCCTAGAGCTTGCTTGTAACTAGTAGCATTGCATCCATGCATCATGTTTAATTTCCATGAAATTTGAAATGGGGATGATCAAGCCCTAGCACCAAAAACAATTCAATTAGGTTCAACTAAGAAATATTTTTCAAAGAACCAAATGGACTTAAAAATGTTCCTCATATCTGGAAAATGCTTTAAAACATAACCAGGGGTGATGCACATTTTCCATGACATTTGGACTTTTGAATTAATTCATATGGTATTTGCATTTGGGCGTTTAAATACTATAAAATATTTTAAATGCTCAAATAATCTTAAACTTAAATGCTTCTTTGTTGGAGATATTCCAAACAGTAATATTGACCAGTTTAATGATTTTTGGAAATGCCACAGCATTTTATTAAAGCCAAACATATTCTGAGAAAATAGGAAGCAGAAATAAAGAAAGAGAGAGGATTACACAGCTTACTGCGCAGCCCACAGCCCAGCCTTCTCTTCCCCCCTCTGGCTGGCCAGTTGGCCCAGCCACCACATAAACCCCCTCACCCGTCGTCTACCTGCGCCTCTTGGCGAGGCGTGTCTCCTGCACGCCTGCGCCCGTGCGCCACCTCTGCCCAGCGGTGGCAGCCTCCCGACCTCCTTGCAGCGCCCCAGCGGCGCCCGTGCCCCCTCGCTCCTCTCCCTCACTCGCTGCTCCCTCTCTTTCCCCTGGCCCTCTTCCCGAGCTCACCGAGCAGGCTGCCGCACCAAGCAGGCTCCACCACGGCCACCGACCTCCCCACGGCCAGCTATTCCGCCCTGAGCCCGCCTCGCCACCTGAATCTCCCCGCCCGTCCTGCGACGGAGAGGCCCTACATCGCCGCCCAGTCGTCTTCCCCAGCTGCACGGCCGCGGACTCCATCGACAAATTCGGCGCCATCCGGCCTCCCGAGCAGTGAGCTTGCCTTTGACCTCCTGTGAGCTCGCCGTCGTTTCCCCTCATCTCTCTCTCTCTTGGCTTGGCCACAGCCCGCCGCCCTTGAGCCACCGCAGCCGCCGTCCGCCATGGCGGCGAGCTCCGTGCCCCGAGCACCTCTGCCTCGCTTAGTAGCTCGGCATGCTCCTGAGCACCTCCCTCTTCGCTGCCCGCTCAGCTCCCTCGCCCATGAGCTCTAGCCTTCAGCCGCAACCACCCGAGCTCGGCCGCGCGAGCGGACATCGCCGTCGTCTGGGTGCGTCTCCGCGACCCCACTACTCATCGTCGGCAGACGGGCTCGGGGTTTCTGGTGCCAACCGCGCCTCAATCGTGGCCGTGCGCGATTCAGCGCATCGCCGCCGTCTCGGCCTCGCCGCGACTTCGGCAGCGGTGGATTAGCCAGGTTGACCAGGTTTGACCCCACAGGTCAGCTGGCGAGTGGGCCCGCCACTAACTAACGGGTTAACACTAACGAAACTAGTTAGTTAAACTAACTCTGACCGGTGGGTCCCAGCGTCGAGTTGACACTGGACAGACAACCCGATTGACTCGGCGGCGTCACATCGGCGTCGGTGGCATAATAACTAGTTTTCTGGATTTATTTATATTCAGGAAATTCCAGAAAATGCCCTAAACTTTAATAAATCATAGAAATTCAACTGTAACTCGGATTGAAATAATTTATATATGAAAAATGATCAGAAAAATATGAAGAATCTGTTTATGCCATGATCATGCATGTTTGAACAAGTTAACATCACTGAATAGGATGAATCATGATTAGGGTAAATTATGAAATAGCATTTGGAGTTGGAGTTCAACCTTGTTTGAATTCCACTTCAACTAACTTGGATTATTATTGCATTAGGTGAATTCAGTACCTTAATATGACATGTCATTCATGTGAATGTGCATTGCATTGATTGTGTTCTCTCTTGTTTGCGGTAATTGTCCCTCTCGGTGAGCGGCGTCAAGCGATGAATTCGATGACACCGATGAAGAACTATATTATCTTGAAGTGCCGGGCAAGCAAAACCCCTTGTTCATTCGATACAATCCCACTCTCTCGCTCCTGCTCTATTTTACTTGCATTAGGACAACAACGACTCATGTGTTACTTGCTGCGGTAGCTGAACCCCTTGATCCTTTGCATGACTGTCATTCCACGATAATTAGATGAAACCCACTAGCATGAGTAGGAGTTGTTTGAGCCATGTTGTGCCTACTCATTTATGCTTGTTTGTCATGCACTGCTCTGCTTAGAGTTGAGTCGGGTCTGATTCATCGGGAATGAATTGGAATTGATATGAACATGTCCTATTGTGTGTGAGCTAAGTGTGTGAACACGATTTGGTAAAGGTAGCGGTGAGAGGCCATGTAGGAGTACATGGTGGGTTGTCTCATTGCAGCCGTCCTCGAGAACTGAGTTACGTGTTTGTGATCCATGAACAGATTACTACCACGCATTGGGCCGAAACCAATGGACCCTCTAAACTTCTTGACCACCCTTGTCCTCGGTCAAGGGAGTTGCAAGTAGTTTACGGTGTTTGTAGCATCTTTGGGGGGCGCATAGCGCTGACCTTAGGGGTGGGTTGTGTTGCGGTAGGCACCGTGTTGATGTACCGAGTGCCCGTTTGGTATCTCGGGAACCCTGCACACATCGTTCGGGGCTGTATGGGAAACCTCGGCGGACTCCTGCGGATGGAACCCGAATAGGCGATAAACCTGGACTAGGGACTTGAGTGTTTAGGTAGGCGTGGCCGACACCCGTTGGGCTTCCGCTTGAAGGTTGCAGTACATGTTGTGTGGCGGTAAGTGGTGAGGCGTGTGTGAAAAGTACACCCTGCAGGGTTTAATATGATCTATTGAATAGCCGTGTCCGCGGAGAAGGACTTCGGGTTGCCTATATCAGTTCATAGACAAGTGAAAGTGGATACTCTAAAATCGCAAGATAAGCGTGAGTGCTATGGATGGCGTTCTCGTGGGAAGGCAGGGGGCGGGTCCATAGTGGTGTATTGATATGGTGAATATGTGGACTCGTGTGCGCCACCTCAAAAGAGTTACTTGCGATCGTAGTTCAGGATAGCCACGAGTCAAAGCTGGCTTGCTGCGGTCAAACTCCACCACCCCTTTTGATAATGATGCATATGTAGTTAGATCGATGTAAGTCTTCTGAGTACAATTGTACTCACGTTTGCTTATTTTATGTTTTGCGAGAGGCGTCGGTCTAGCTAGTAGTTCCGCTTGGACTTGACGTTTAGCTTGTACCTCAGCTACGATCTTGTGCCTCGGCGGGATCTGGTAGATAGTCGGACTTCTCAGCCTTTTTCATTTATAGTTATGCGTACCCGGACATGTTTAGCTTCGCTTGTGTTTTGACTTGTATGCTCTGAGTGTTGGGTCATGAGACCCATGTTTGTAATATCTCGCTCCTCGGGCCTAATGAATAATATTGAGTCGTAGAGTTATGTTGTGATGCCATGTCGTATTTACACATATTGAGCATATTGTGTGTATGTTTGAAATGCTTGGTATGTGTGGGATCCGACAAACTAGTTGTTTATCCTTGGCAGCCTCTCATATGGGGAAATGTAGTCTCGTGCCTCCGGCGATAGTAGTCCGCTTCTGCCCGGTTCACGAGTCCTGCTAGCCCAGCACTCTGCTTGGACACTTGGTGGCGGCATGTGTTTCACCGTTCCTATATACATCCCCTCGAAATGTCACGGTGTTATTGAGTCTGCCTAGCTGCTACTGGCCGGGATGCGGAGTCCTGTTAGCCAGTGCTACAGCCGAATACATCGTTGATGACCGACATGCTCGATGTGATTCATGTATGCTGTCCCCATGGGTTAGCGCCGCTTTGGGTTCACGACTAGCCATGTCGGCCGGGTTCTTTGTCATATGGATGCTAGCGACACTATCATATCGTGAGCCAAAAGAATCCATGAAGAAGACAAGCGGACGTCGAGATGAATCCTCACAACTCCGGAGCAGGCAAAAGCTAACGAGGAAAGCCGGGGAAAGAAACAAACAACATAAAACACACAATCATAAACATGGCATGATGCACAATCAAGTATGATGCATGACCGGTTTAATGAGGCATGGCATGGCAATATGCACAAACAACACTACAAGTTAAGTGGAGCTCAATATGCAGCGGGTTGCATATTGACAAAACTCTCACAACATTTATTTAGTTCACTCTTGATTAGGCTACCCAACAATATTAAATGTTATTAAACATGGCAAGAGGTGAAGTAATGAAACTACCTATCTAGGCAAGTTTAAATGAGGCGGAAACAACGAACAACAATTCCGGAAAATCCCCATTTGCAAATTATGGATTCGGTACTGATCTGCCTAAACACAATTTTAGAGTTGTTATGCAAAAGTAATGCTACCATGTTAAACTAGGCATTTTCTACCCCATTTACATATATAATTTATTTAAAATGGAGCTACGGTTTATTTAGTTATTAAATCATTTAACATGGCATTTAAGCAAATTAAAGCAAACAACAATTTTAAACATTTAAATGTTGTTATCATGATCTTGGATGAAATGTACAAGTTTATACAATCTTTATGAAAGCGTTAACATGAGCATGTTATGAAGCATTGTGTCACCGTGGCGGAGCGAAAAGGGTGCCGCGACAGCGAATCGGAATTGATGCCATGGCAACATATCGGTTCCGATAACTCACGGAGATACGGAGCAAAAGTGGCGTGAGCGTGTCATGCAAGGATGGTGGGGTGCTCCCGGTTACGGGTTCCAGGGACGGTGAATGGCAAAGAGGTGCATCGCAAGGATGATTCGATCACGGTCGGTCATCTCGGTGGTTATACCTTGGAGGTGCGTCTCGGGCGAGAAGCGTTCGTAGAGAAGTAAGCGTTCTCGCGATGATCGTCGAGGAAGTAGTGGTACACAGCGGTAGTGAAATAGTGTTTCACGTTCGTTTCGAAGAACTTGCCAGCGGTCGAAACCCGGGGTTGTCGTGGTACTAACGGTCTCGCGATGGTAGTCATTACGGCGTAGAAGTAGGCGTTCATGTTCGATGGTAGTGGTACATCTCGTCGCCGGAGTAGTTGTTCATGTCCGTGGATGTTCGGTCCACGGGGTCTTAGTCGGCGGTAGTGGTACCGCGTCATGGGGTACTAGTCGGATCGGTCTTGGCGATTCAGGTTTCCGTAGAGGTACTTGTCGATATCGAGGCGGTCTGCGTATCCGAAGAATGTTGGCAGTTTGAAGTCGATCTTAGCGGAACCGAACGTCCTCGAGGTAGTCGTGGTACTTCCGCATCCGCGTGTCGAACTTAGCGTATCCGTGTACTTGGCGTTCGGTGTGGTAGTCGTTCAAGCGTCGATAAATGGTACTTGGCGGTCTTCAAAAAACCACTGGTAGTGCGGCGAGGTTGCAGCGCATCCACGGAAGGTCTTGGCGTCGGCGGATGAAGACCGTGATCGCGAGTGGAGGCAGGCAGAGGACGGGGCGGAGGCCATGGAAGGCGTTCTGGTTGGTGGTTGTGAGCAGGGGACTCGGTGGCTGGCTGGTGGAGGCGAGGCGAGGAGGAGGCAGCGAGGAACACGGATCCATCCAGGGAAAGGCCGAGACAGGCTGGGCGGCCTGCTCGCCCGGCTGCGGCTGGGCGGAGGTCGCTGGTGCGGCGCATGGGGAGGTGAGGAGGATCGAGATGGCGTGAGCGGCGAGGCAACGGCTCAGCGCAGAGGCGAGACGTTGCAGCTCGGCGGTGGAAGTCTGGAGCGAGGCAGGGCATCGCATGGAGGAGAGTCAGTGAGGCGCTCATGTCGTCGGGGGAACCGAAATGGGCGGGTCGGGGCTCCTCCCCTTGCGTGGTGGCGATGGCGCCGGGTGACGAGGCAGGCGGAGGAGACCTGGCCAGTGGCGAGCAGGGGATCGTGCAGGCGCTCCTCTGTGTCAGTGGCGGCGCTTCGCGAGACCGAGGAGAGGATCAGCGAGGTGAGGCAGCGAGGATCGAGGCGGTGTGCGGCTGGAGGTCAGGGAGATGGCTGCGAGGGATGGAGTCGGAGCTAGGGTTAAGGGCAGGCGGCTGGGCCTTGGGCAGCTAGGCTAAACCCGACTGGTGGAGGAGGAAAATGGCGAGGGGCGGCTGGGCTAGCTCCTCTCTTCCTCTCTTATATATAGCAGAAAAAGAAAAAATAGAGACAAAAAAAGAAAGAGAGGGATAGGGAAAGAATTTGGGAGCGAGGGCGATTTTCCGGGCTCACAAAAATATGAAAATTTAACAAAAATGGCGAGGATTTTGGTGGAACTCGGAAAATGATGAAATAACATTGGCAAGGTTTTGAGGTCAACTCAGACAGAAAAGGCATGGGATTTATTATGCAAGTGGGTTATGGTGATTCCAAAACAATGGGATATTTTAATATAGCTCCCTAATATTGGGAGGATATGTTATAAGAGAAGTCACCATGTGAATCCCTCGGTTTAAATGGATCGAAAAAATCCATACAATTTATTTAGTTGGGTTTTGAAAATTAAATGGCATGATGAGATGATGCAATGCAAAAACAAAACAAACCACCACGACAAAACTAAAACCACGGAAGGCAAGCTGAAGCTCCGGTCTTGGGCGTCACAACTCCACCACTACGAGAGGATCTGTCCGAGATCTAGGATGGCACCGGAGAAAAGCGGAAGAGGAAGAGGTAAAACAAAGTTGCTTCTCCGACAAGCAGTGAAACCAAAGAACTTTGAGAGGTTGAACAAAATGAAAGAAAAGAAAACAACGAAGATGAACAAAGTTGAAAACACTCTGTTAGAAAAGAGGAACAAGGGATCGTGAAAACCAAGAGGTTTAGTGACAAGATAGATATTGACACCTCTCGGTTAAATGGATAAGCAAGAAAAGAACATGATCTTGGCAAAGCGAGGCGATGGGTGGAAGAGCAACATCACACCTCTGGAAGAAATAATAGAAGATAGATCATAGGAATAAAGGAATGGAGAAGAAAAATGACAACTTCTACCACAAATGAGTTTGGAAAGCACCCTTGCCAAGAAGGTTAAGCGGAGTTGTTGGAAAACCAACAACGAAAAACACAAACTTGTTGTGGGCTTATGGTAAACATCTCAAAATTATGAGGTGAGTTTACGCCACCAGCGGAAGCACATGATTGGATTGATATCAACAAGGAGAGCGAAAACTTATATCACGGGAGGACAAATGAAGAACTTGGGTCATTTATAAGCACCATAAATAGCAACAATCCTTAGGGAAAGCTTTAGGTGAAATATAGCCCAAGACAACTCCAATGAAGATATTGATGTATTTAAATATCTCATTCTTGACAACAAGTGAATCATGAAGCGAGGACAAGGATGACATAACACCATCTCAAAGATAAGATAGAAAATTGCACTTGAAATGCAAGAAGAAGAATACTTGAACTCCTCAAAACAAAACATGTGTTGAGCACCATGTTTATATTAGAAGTAACAGCGGATCTTAACTCGAGAGAAATCTTGATGAACAATTGGAGAAATGAAAAGAATCCTTGAGGAAGCACCATGTAGAGCCTCCATGATGAACTCCGGTAACCAAAGGGTGATAAAAGAGAAAGTTGACAACACAAGGTGAAGCCTTGCAATGATAAGATGAAGCTTTGAAATGATATAGCGAAAACTTGGAACTCGGAAAGAAAGATGAACAAATGAAATCACGAATTTTGATGATCCTCGAATAAGAATTGAATTTACTCGATGGGACAAGGATAAGAATTAAATTATGCGTATCCTTCACCACTTAAATTGATGACAAGCAATGGATTCATACTACTTATTCTCGTAGAAAGTTAAGATAGATATAGGCGCAAACTTGGGAAGGTCTTCAACAATTCACGGTAGGATTGGAAGAACGAATGAATTGACACGATAATAAAGAAATGAAATCTTGAACAAACCACCATAATAATTGAGAATGAGCGTAGCAAAGGCACAATTCACGGGAAGAATTGGAAAGCGAATAAAGATGCTTGACAACTTTAGATACATTAGAGCGAGAGATCATGAACTGATTAGAGGATATTTGACGATGCACGGTGAAATTTGAAAAGTGAGATGTTGAGAATGAATAATTCTAAGATGATGGCTCGGATAATCAAGCTGAAAAGACTCTGAAATGCTCCGATGGGTTAAAAGAATTCTCACAACGAAAATAATTATGAGAGGATGGCATCAAACTAGAACCAAGAATCTTGAAGAGAATGGAGCAAGATTAAAGAGAAACTCTTCTTGGTCTTCAAAATTCGAGAATGATGACGAAACATCACCATGAATTGTTGAAGCACTCGGAATGAAAATTAGAAAGGTTGAACCAACAATGAAAATAATTTGAAAGATCTTGGAAAGACATTTGTGATGATAATTCATCCTTACATCAAACTTTGCAAAGAATTTGAGAATAGCTCAGGAAAATTAGAAGTTAGGTAAGATCTGGAAAAGACACGTGGGTTAGGGCCCACTCAAAAGAACCATCGTTGAACAATTGTTTGAAATAGATATTGCACGGTAGAATTAAATGGCTTGAATGAGATAGCATCCTCAAAAGGACTTGAGTGAATTGAGAATGGAAACTAGAATCTTGAGATATCTTCAACACTCGGAACAATTGAATAACAAAGTGAAAGACTATGAGGTGCGGTATGGGAAAACATTGAAAATAGGAAAGGATAAGATCAACACGAAATCTTGAACTAAATCCACGGAGAAGAAAATTAGAATGGAAAAATGATAAGGTTGAAGCTTCCTTAAGCGTCTTCATGAGAAAATCACGGATAAAACATTAATGGAAAAGAATGAAGAAACTTCACTCAATAAAATGGATACTTGATTAAGAAATCTGAGTCCTTGAAGAAAAGGGGTGGGAGGGGAAAACAAAACAACTTGGGTCGGATGAAGCGAACACCGTTGAGAAAAACTTAAATTGATCTTGCGAATGTTGGAATAATCGGATCCACTTGAAGAGCACGCGGTTGAGAAAAGAATTGACATGACAAGCTCGGTGATCAAGAAGGATTAGTATTCACATAGCAATATGAGAACACCATTTAGGAAAAGTATGGAATCAACACTTGGCATTGAAGCAACGAATACCACAAAAATAAAACAAAAACAAAGGATTTGGCTGGCAGAATAAGCGAAACAAACACATATGATGAGATTTACCCAATCCCATATCATGCATCTGTGGAAAGATATTCTAGGAGCTACTTGAATTCCCACCTATAAACTCCGAAACTTTGGTTATGCAATCTGGTGTTGGGGATACGGGACACAAAATATATCACCCAAACTAACAATACCTAGATCCATTGTATCCATCCGTCAACACATAACCAAGAAATCCTCGGAAATCGTTTACCTCGACCTTGAAAAACATCCGTTATACAAGTCATGGCAATACTCCACTTTTCGCCACGATCTTTGGGCTATCAGGTTATCTCACCAACAAGCTGCACAAAGAGATTTCGATGTCGGTAAAACTCAGGTATTCGAGCTGCAGCGATAAAATTGTGGCGACAACACCTCGGAGCTCAACTCCGGGACAACAACCCTAAATGTCGAGGCACCAAGAACAATGTTCGTCACAAAACCATCGAACGATTCCAAGATACCAGCGTGATCCTAAAAAAATATTTTAGTGAAATTTGAGAGAAAAGTCAAAACTCTCGTCGGGATACCTCACCGGGCGGCAGAAGGATGAGGAGTAAAAATCCTACTCTCGATATATATAATCCTAAGACTCAAAACATTTTCCATTCTAGACTCAACAAGCGCGACAAACAATCAAGTAGGGGGCTCCTAAGTGGGAAGGCTCGATTACCAACTTAGCGCCCTCGATGCGGCTAATCTCCCGCGTGTAAAACCGACTTAGAAACATAACGCATTGAAAGCAATGTAAAGTGAGGTAATCTTCACACAACCATGTAATACATAAGGGAAGAGATACATAGTTGGCTTACAATGCCACTTCACACAATACATGAGTAAAACATTACATCATACAGATACAATCAAGGTCCGACTACGGAACCAAAATAAAAGAAGACTACCCCAAATGCTACAGGATCCCGATCGTCCCAATGGGCTCCACTCTTGATCAAGCGAAGCGAAACAACACAATGAACAAGATCTTCATCGAGCTCCTCCTTGAGCTCAGGTGCATCACCTGCTGCGGTTTCATCCACTTTGCAAACTGGTTTTGGAAGTATCTGTGAGTCAGGGGACTCAGCAATCTCACACCGAGATCAAGACTATTTAAGCTTAAAGGTAGGACAGGGTAGTGAGGTGGAGCTGCAAAAGCGACTAGCATATATGGTGGCTAACATCACATAAAGAGAAGCGAGAAGAGGAGGCAAAGCACGATTGAACAACTATGATCAAGAAGTGATCCTGAAACTACTTCGTCAAACATAACTCCAACACGTGTTCACTTCCCGGACTCCATGAGAAGAGACCATCAAGTTACACCTTGTTGGTATTTTAATTAAGATCAACCGGGTTTTCTACAACGGACATTAACAAATTCCCATCTGCCACAAAACCCATGAGCACGGCTTTGAAAGTTCAAACCCTGAGGGGTGTCCCAACAGCCCATGATAAGCTCTCGCGATCAACGAAGGATATTCCTTCTCCCGGGAAGACCGATCAGTCTGAATCCGGCTACAAGACATTTCAGCAATAAAACAAGACCAGCAAAGCGCCCGGATGTGCGACAAATCTGATAGGAGCTGCACATATCTCGGTCTCAGGCACACTCGGATGAGCAGTCCATACAACTAAACCAAACCTCAAGTTGCCTTGAGGGGCGCTCTTGCAGGGAGCTAGTTGGGCCAGCACTGGAAGGAGCACTGGTCGGGGCTAAAATAAAGATGACCCTCGGGCTCAAAACCCAAGGGAAAAAGGGCATAGGTGAGGCAAATGGTAAAACCAATGTTGGGCCTTCTGGAAAAGTCTTATTCAGCGAACTGTCAAGGGGTCCCATAAATCACCCGACAGCGTTAGGGCATTAAATCCAGGAACATAACACGGTATGGCGGAAACTAGAGGCGGCAAGAGTGGAACAAAACACCGAGCATAAGGCGAGCCTTCCACCCTTTACCAAATATATAGATGCATTAATTAAATAAGATATATTGTGATATCCCAACAAGTAAACATGTTTCAACAAGGAACATCTCCATGTTCAACAAGGAACAAACTTCATCTTCACCTGCAACTAACAACGCTATAAGAGGGCTGAGCAAAGCGGTAACATAGCCAAACAACGGTTTGCTAGGAAAGGATGGTTAGGGGCTTGACATGGCAATATGGGAGGCATGATAAGCAAGTGATAGGCATCGTAAATAGCATAGGCATAAAAGAAGCAACTAGCAAGCAAAGATAGTAGTGATTTAGAGGTATGGTCATCTTGCACGAAATCCGCGGAAGAAGAACGAATCCATGAAGAAGACAAGCAGACGAAGTCGAATGAATCCTCACAACTCGGAGCGGAACCGAAGCTAACGAGAAGCAACCGGAAAGAAACAAACAACATAGTAAACACACAATCATAAACATGGCATGATGCACAATCAAGTATGATGCATGACCGGTTTAATGAGGCATGGCATGGCAATATGCACAAACAACACTACAAGTTAAGTGGAGCTCAATATGCAGCGGGTTGCATATTGACAAACTTCACAACATTTATTTAGTTCACTCTTGATTAGGCTACCCAACAATATTAAATGTTATTAAACATGGCAAGAGGTGAAGCGTAATGAAACTACCTATCTAGGCAAGTTTAAATGAGGCGGAAACAACGAACAACAATTAGGAAAATCCCCATTTGCAAATTATGGATTCGGTACTGATCTGCCCTAAACACAATTTTAGAGTTGTTAAACATGCAAAGTAATGCTACCATGTTAAACTAGGCATTTTCTACCCCATTTACATATATAATTTATTTAAAATGGAGCTACGGTTATTTAGTTATGAAATAAATCATTTAACATGGCATTTAAGCAAATTAAAGCAAACAACAATTTTAAACATTTAAATGTTGTTATCATGATCTGGATAAATGTACAAGTTTTATGCAATCTTTATGAAACGTTAACATGAGCATGTTATGAAGCATTGTGTCACCGTGGCGGAGCGAAAAGTGCCGGCAGCGAATCGGAATTGATGCCATGGCAACATATCGTTCGATAACTCACGGAGATACGGGGCAAAAAGAAGTGGTGGCGTGTCATGCAAGGATGGTGGGGTGCTCCCGGTTACGGTTCCCGCGGAGACGGTAGAATGGCAAAGGAGGTGTCGCAGGATGATTCGATCGGTCGGTCATCTCGGTGGTTATACCTTGGGCGAAGCGTCCGGCGGGCGTTTCGTAGAGAGTAGGCGTTCTCGCGATGATCGTCGAGGAAGTAGTGGTACTGCAGCGGCAGTAGAGGAAGTAGTGTTTCCGTTCGTTTCGAAGAGGTACTTGGTTGAAACCCCGGGTTGTGCGTGGTACTTGCGGTCTCGCGATGGTAGTCATTACGGCGTGAGAAGTAGGCGTTCATGTTCGATGGTAGTGGTACATCTCGTCGCCGAGTAGTTGTTCATGTCCCGTGGATGTTAAAGTCCACAGGGGTCTTGGTCGGCGGTAGTGGTACCGTCATCGGTACCCAGCCGGATCCGGTCTTGGCGATTCAGGTTTCCGTAAAGGTACTTGTCGATATCCGAGGCGGTCTTGCGTATCGAAGAATGCTGGCAGTTTGTGAAGTCGATCTTGGCGGAACGAGCGTCCTCGAGGTAGTCGTGGTACTTATTCGCATCCGTGTGGTCGAACTTGGCGTATCCGTGTACTTGGCGTTCGGTGTGGTATCGTTCAAGATCGATAAAATGGTACTTGGCGATCTTGAAAAAACACAGGTAGTCGCGGCAGGGGTTGTCACAGCCCCAGATCAACCCTAGAGCTTGCTTGTAACTAGTAGCATTGCATCCATGCATCATGTTTAATTTCCATGAAATTTGAAATGGGGATGATCAAGCCCTAGCACCAAAAACAATTCAATTAGGTTCAACTAAGAAATATTTTTCAAAGAACCAAATGGACTTCAAAAATGTTCCTCATATCTGGAAAAATGCTTTAAAACATAACCAGGGGTGATGCACATTTTTCCATGACATTTGGACTTTTGAATTAATTCATATGGTATTTGCATTTGGGCGTTTAAATACTATAAAATATTTTAAATGCTCAAATAATCTTAAACTTAAATGCTTCTTTGTTGGAGATATTCCAAACAGTAATATTGACGTTTAATGATTTTTGAAATGCCACAGCATTTTTATTAAAGCCAAACATATTCTGAAAATAGAAACAGAAATAAAGAGAGAAGGATTACGGCTTCTGCGCAGCCCACAGCCCAGCCTTCTCTTCCCCCCTCTGGTGGCCAGTTGGCCAGCCACCACCAAACCCCCTCACCCGTCGTCTACCTCTGCCTCTTGGCAGGCGTGTCCTCCCTTACGCCGCCGTGCGCCACCTCCTGCCAGCGGTGGCAGCCTCCCGACCTCCTTGCGGCCACCGGGCCCCCTCGCTCCTCTCCCTCACTGCTGCTCCCTCTTTCCCCCTGCCCTCTTCCCGAGCTCACGAGCGGAGCTGCACGCCGGACTCCACCACGTACCGACCTCCCCACGGCCCTATTCCGCCTGAGCCCCGCCTCGCCACCTGAATCTCCCCAGCCGTCTGCAGCGACGGAGAGCCCTACCCGCCAGGTCGTCTTCCCAGGCTTGCACCGCGGACTCCATCGACAAATTCGGCCATCCGGCCTCCCGAGCAGTGAGCTTGCCTTGACCTCCACAACAGCTCGCCGTCGTTTCCCTCATCTCTCTCTCTCGCCAGCGCCACAGCCCCGCCGCCCCTTGACACCATGCCGCGGTCCGCCATGGCGGCGAGCTCATGCCCCGAGCACCTCGCCTCGCTTAGTAGCTCGGCATGCTCCTGAGCACCTCCCTCTTGCTGCCCGCTCAGCTCCCTCGCCCGCGAGCTCTAGCCTTCAGCCGCAACCCCGAGCTCCGGCCTTGTGAGCGGACATGCGCCGTCGATCTGGGTGCGTCTCCGGCCCACTAACTTGTCGGTCGGCAGACGGGCTCGGGGTTCCATGGTGCCAACGGCGCCTCAATCGTGGCCGTGCGCGATTCGCGCATCGCCGCCGTCTGGCCTTGGCGGGCTTCGCGCCGGTGGATTAGCCAGGTTGACCAGGTTTGACCCCGGAGTCGCTGGCGAGTGGGCGACCACTAACTAACGGGTTAACACTAACGAAACTAGTTAGTTAAACTAACTCTTGACGATGGGTCCATGTCGGAGTTGACCTGGACAGCAACCAGTTGACTTCGGCGCGTCACATCGGCGTGTATTTGTATAATATAGTTTGGATTTATTTATATTCAGGAAATTCGAGAAAATACCCTAAACTTTAATAAATCATAGAAATTCAAGCGTAACTTCGGATTGAAATAATTTATATATGAAAATGATCAGAAAAATATGAAGAATCTGTTTATGCCATGATCATGCATGTTTGAACAAGTTAACATCACTGAATAGGATGAATCATGATTAGGGTAAATTATGAAATAGCATTTGGAGTTGGAGTTCAACCTTGTTTGAATTCCACTTCAACTAACTTGGATTATTGCATTAGGTGAATTCAGTACCTTAATATGACATCATTCATGTGAATGCATTGCATTGATTGTGTTCTCTCTTGTTTGCGGTAATTGTCCCCTCTCGGTGAGCGACGTCTGACGATGAATTCGATGACACCGATGAAGAACTATATTATCTTGAAGTGCCGAGCAAGCAAAACCCCTTGTTCATTCGATACAATCCTCTCGCTCCTGCTCTATTTCTTGCATTAGGACAACAACGACTCATGTGTTACTTGCTGCGGTAGCTGAACCCCTTGATCCTTTGCATGACTGTCATTCCCAGTAATTAGATGAAACCCACTAGCATGAGTAGGAGTTGTTTGAGCCATGTTGTGCCTACTCATTTATGCTTGTTTGTCATGCCTGCTCTGCTTAGAGTTGAGTGGGTCGATTCATCGGGAATGAATTGGAATTGATATGAACATGTCCTATTGTGTGTGAGCTAAGTGTGTGAACACGATTTGGTAAAGGTAGCGGTGAGAGGCCATGTAGGAGTACATGGTGGGTTGTCTCATTGCAGCCGTCCTCGGGAACTGAGTTACGTGTTTGTGATCCATGAACAGATTACTACCACGCATTGGGCCGAAACCAATGGACCCTCTAAACTTCTGACCACCCTTGTCCTCGATCCGGGAGTTGCAAGTAGTTTACGGTGTTTGTAGCATCTGGGGCATACATAGCGCTGACCTTAGGGGTGGGTTGTGTTGCGGTGGTACACCGTGGCCCGTGTGCAGTGCCGTTTGGTATCTCGGGAACCACACACACATCGTTCGGGGCTGTATGAAACCTCGGCGGACTCCTGCGGATGGAACCGAATAGGCGATAAACCTGGACTAGGGACTTGAGTGTTTAGGTAGGCGTGGCGACACCCGTTGGGCTTCGGCTTGAAGGTTGCGAGTACATGTTATGTGGCGGTAAGTGGTGAGGCGTGTGTGAAGAAGTACACCCTGCAGGTTTAATATGATCTATTGAATAGCGTGTCCAGGAGAAGGACTTGGGTTGCCTATATCGGTTCATAGACAAGTGAAAGTGGATACTCTAAAATCGCAAGATAAGCGTGAGTGCTATGGATGGCGTTCTCGTAGGGAAGGCGGGGCGGGTCCATAGTGGTGTATTGATATGGTGAATGTGGACTGGGTATTAATACACCTCAAAGAGTTACTTGCAGTCGTAGTTCGGGATAGCCACCGGTCAAAGCTGGCTTCTGGTCAAACTCCACCACCCCTTTTGATAATGATGCATATGTAGTTAGATCTGATGTAAGTCTTCTGAGTACAATTGTACTCACGTTTGCTTATTTTATGTTTTGCGAGAGAGGCGTCGGTCTAGCTAGTAGTTCCGCGGACTTGACGTTTAGCTTGCCTCAGCTACGATCTTGTGCCTCGGCGAGATCTAGTAGATAGTCAGACTTCTCAGCCTTTTTCATTTATAGTTATGCGTACCCAGACATGTTTAGCTTGTGTTTTGACTTGTATGCTCTGAGTGTTGGGTCATGAGACCCATGTTTGTAATATCTCGCTCCTCGGGCCTAATAAATAATATGAGTCGTAGAGTTATGTTGTGATGCCACGTCGTATTTACACATATTGAGCATATTGTGTGTATGTTTGAAATGCTTGGTATGTGTGGGATCCGACAAACTAGTTGTTTATCCTTGGCAGCCTCTCATATGGGGAAATGTAGTCTCGTGCCTCCGGCGATAGTAGTCCTTCTGACCCGGTTCACGAGTCCTGCTATTAGCACTCTGCTTGGACACTTGGTTGGCGGCATGTGTTTCGCCGTTCCTATATACATCCCCTCGGAAATGTCACGGTGTTATTGAGTCTGCCTAGCCTGCTGGCCGGTACGAGTCTGTTAGCCAGTGCTACAGCCGAATACATCGTTGATGACCGACATGCTCGATGTGATTCATGTATGCTGTCCCCATGGGTTAGCGCCGCTTTGGGTTCACGACTAGCCATGTCGGCCGGGTTCTTTGTCATATGGATGCTAGCGACACTATCATATCGTGAGCCAAAAGGCATAAGCGGTCCGGGCCATGGTAAAGCGACACCCATGAGAATACCGTCGTGAGGCCGCAAAGTGATATGATGTGTTACATGCTAGATCGGTGTGACTTAGGATCGGGGTCTGACAGCGTTGGTATCGAACTGTTGCTGTGGGATTACCAAGCCAAACTGGTGAAGTTGTGTCTAGAAATGCTTTAGTTATATAAGGAATTGATTGTGGAAGGGCAAGGCTCTTTTTACTCCTTATACCTCATGGCCTTGATCTGAGTCATCCTCTTCTCTTCTCGGGGGTTAGGAACTAGGCTTCTCATCTATCTATTAGGATGACGTGTTACTAATCCATAGACCTTTAAGATTGTTGGTTTTAATCCCGATTCAGTTCCTACTATTTACGAATGATAGCTGTTGATCTCGAATTTTGTTATGATGTTGTTGAGTGGTTATGCCACCATTTTTGCAAGATGTCTCAAATCATTTTGAGCATTTACAGCCGTTATCTTGTCGAGTTATCGGTCTCTAAATATGCGATGCATTTGCAAATCCTTTCCTCCGTTCCGATGTCCTTTTGGGCGAGATTAAGCACACTAACGATCGGTCGGTACTCCATTGCCTCGACATATATGTTGGAACTATTATTATGACCCTAGGTGTTTAGGAGTCACCTAGCAATTTAGCAATGCTTTTGTATCCCTAGTGTGATGATTACGGCATCATTTTGAAAGCATCCCGTGATGCCATTTAGTAGTAGTATTCTACTCTGGGTTGAACCGAGATTCATCCTACTTCATGTTGTTAGTATTTGCTAGTGCCTTTAGGATATTAGTAACCTTGCGATAGTTCTCGAGGTCCGTGGTATTTCCTTCTTCCAAATACCATGAACTAATTATGGGAAGTTCTTTTGAACCAAAACATCACAATAAAGTGCTCTTGAGGTACTCCATTCATATTGTGACTCTGCCAATTCTACCTTTTACGCATGGATTATCCGGAAGAAATGTTGAGCTTGCTCGACATACTAATCTGTGCATCCACAACTCAGAAAATTATATGTTCCTTTGAGTTGTTCTCTTAAATGCCTTGACCTTCATCTATCAATTGATAGCCAAGGGTATGTGTGCATTTGTGTTCATCTATGCATTTTATCCTTGTGGTCCGTCAAGCCATTCTATTCGGAATGACTAGGAGAAACAAACTCGATACCTCATCCATTTCTAGGATTAGGTCAAAGTAGTTGTATCCAGATCAAAATGCCAATTCAGCTTTTGATTCTGTTCTACACAGTGTTACCATCTTTGTCAATAATGTCATAAGAATTGCACCTTCTCTTATGAATTCTTGATGTAGTGATACTCTCACCATCATCGTTCATTCCTCGGTCCCGTGTTGTTTGCCGGAATGCCGACAAGTGAATTGTGATGTGTGAAATCAATACTCGAGCCACTCGTTGCTTGGTAGTAATGGACAATATCCTCATCCTTGGCGTGTTGGTTATTAAACCATCATCCTAAGATTGATCGTGCTACCTAGTCCTTATTTACGGTGCACTCTTGATTGATGAGTTAGGATCTTGTCAAGTCCTCACTCATTTGATAATTCGTCTTGCTACAAACAAGATTGTTCTCGAGCTTAGTAACATACTGATGGGTCGTGACTTTCCAAATATCTTCTTGGAAGTGTTCAGGGTTGTTCCACATTGTTATGTTGAGCTGTGATCAAGTTGGTTTCTTGAACCACCCTTCTCCAAGAATCTGTGTTGGATATCCACAGGCTAGTTGGTTAAGCTAGACAATAACTTGGAGAGTTGGAAGATAAAGCTTGCCTAACCTAGTTCGATCCAAGGGATATTCTTGTGTAGTGTGTGTTGAAGATGATATCTTCATCGATTGGTCCTGTGATCGATTCTTGGATCTATTGTCATATCATTTGACTTGAGTATGGGCATATGTCAAGTCAAATCAGAACCAACGATATGCGTGATGTTGTCTTACTGTGGTTGATCCCTCGAGCATACACCATTACATCTTTGACCAATGCTATCAACGTGTTCACATGATGGTGGAAGTCGGTGATATGGAAATTCCGATGAGTTCTTTTTGAGCCCATCGGTAGCATTTGTCTCCCCATGAGTCGTGTTGAACATCAACCTAGTGTTGGAAATTTGTGTAAGCATTTCTTAGTGTGCCGTTCATGAAGCTTATGCTTGGATGGTTGAAGACTTCCTCGAATTTATGTGTTTTAGGTGTAAGTTGCCACCATGAATTTGAGAAGGTTTGTTTTCTTCCTCTGGAATCATTCCAAGTCAGTCATGCATGTCGAAGTATTCTATGGTTTGATAGACTGATCATCTTCATTTCATATGATTCCTAGCACACCAAGCCACTGATTGAGTTGTTCAGGAGGAAAGTTCCTTTTAAAGACCATGGCTTACAAGGACTTGATATCCTCGATGATGGTTCCAACCTGAACTCAGTGTTTTATTATAAGACTACTATGTGGTCATGCTTGTCTGGGACAACGTGTTCACATGTTTGTAGCAAACCAGCTCATGTTTTGGAGCTTGCTATAGTAGTTCATATCCGAGAATCTATAGCGCCATCTTCCAAATTGTGTTGCAACCTTCCTTTTAGACATGATGAGTGAAATATCCTAACACCAACCAGATCTGAATCTCAGGCGGATATGATGGTTGGAACATTAACGATTGCATTTAGTTCCCGGCTTGCACCGTCCTTGTGCCATTTCACTATGGGCTGCCTTCTTAGTAATTTCTGTTCAAGATCATCCTCAAAAGTGGACTTACCATGGGTCCCCTCCACCTCCGATGATAAGCAAAAATCATCCATTCGTTGTCTTCAACAAGGTAGTCCACATCATCCATTCTAGTCCGGTGTACCATTCCTTTGCATTCCACAAATAATCGCTTGTGATTGCCTTAGGCTGGTATAAAGGGTTCCAATGATCTATGGATCAAAACTAATTCTTTTGCCACTTAAGGGAATAGTTCTTTCGCATACCTTTCTCGGGTGTCGTTCACGGATCATGATAAATATTTCCTCGCCACCTTGACACCATCCACCATCTCCCTAAGCGTGGAATTGTTGCCACCAATCAAACCCGTTGTTGTTCTTCCATCCCTCTCGATGTATTTTGTGTCTGGGCGCAAAATCCGGGAACATAACACCGTATGCGGAAACTAGGCGGCAAGAGTGGAAAAAAACACCAGGCATAAGGCGAGCCTTCCACCCTTTACCAAATATATAGATGCATTAATTAAATAAGATATATTGTGATATCCCAACAAGTAAACATGTTTGAACAAGAACAACATCTCCATGTTCAACAAGGAACAAACTTCATCTTCTGCAACTAACAGCGCTATAAGAGGGCTGAGCAAAGCGGTAACATAGCCAAACAACGGTTTGCTAGGAAAGGATGGTTAGGGGCTTGACATGGCAATATGGGAGGCATGATAAGCAAGTGATAGGCATCGTAGCATAGGCATAGCAAAGAAGCGAAACTAGCAAGCAAAGATAGTAGTGATTTGAGGTATGGTCATCTTTCACGAAATCCATGAAGGAAGAAATGCGAATCCATGAAGAAGACAAGCGGACGTCGAGATGAATCCTCACAACTCCGGAGCAGGCAAAAGCTAACGAGGAAAGCCGGGGAAAGAAACAAACAACATAAAACACACAATCATAAACATGGCATGATGCACAATCAAGTATGATGCATGACCGGTTTAATGAGGCATGGCATGGCAATATGCACAAACAACACTACAAGTTAAGTGGAGCTCAATATGCAGCGGGTTGCATATTGACAAAACTCTCACAACATTTATTTAGTTCACTCTTGATTAGGCTACCCAACAATATTAAATGTTATTAAACATGGCAAGAGGTGAAGTAATGAAACTACCTATCTAGGCAAGTTTAAATGAGGCGGAAACAACGAACAACAATTCCGGAAAATCCCCATTTGCAAATTATGGATTCGGTACTGATCTGCCTAAACACAATTTTAGAGTTGTTATGCAAAAGTAATGCTACCATGTTAAACTAGGCATTTTCTACCCCATTTACATATATAATTTATTTAAAATGGAGCTACGGTTTATTTAGTTATTAAATCATTTAACATGGCATTTAAGCAAATTAAAGCAAACAACAATTTTAAACATTTAAATGTTGTTATCATGATCTTGGATGAAATGTACAAGTTTATACAATCTTTATGAAAGCGTTAACATGAGCATGTTATGAAGCATTGTGTCACCGTGGCGGAGCGAAAAGGGTGCCGCGACAGCGAATCGGAATTGATGCCATGGCAACATATCGGTTCCGATAACTCACGGAGATACGGAGCAAAAGTGGCGTGAGCGTGTCATGCAAGGATGGTGGGGTGCTCCCGGTTACGGGTTCCAGGGACGGTGAATGGCAAAGAGGTGCATCGCAAGGATGATTCGATCACGGTCGGTCATCTCGGTGGTTATACCTTGGAGGTGCGTCTCGGGCGAGAAGCGTTCGTAGAGAAGTAAGCGTTCTCGCGATGATCGTCGAGGAAGTAGTGGTACACAGCGGTAGTGAAATAGTGTTTCACGTTCGTTTCGAAGAACTTGCCAGCGGTCGAAACCCGGGGTTGTCGTGGTACTAACGGTCTCGCGATGGTAGTCATTACGGCGTAGAAGTAGGCGTTCATGTTCGATGGTAGTGGTACATCTCGTCGCCGGAGTAGTTGTTCATGTCCGTGGATGTTCGGTCCACGGGGTCTTAGTCGGCGGTAGTGGTACCGCGTCATGGGGTACTAGTCGGATCGGTCTTGGCGATTCAGGTTTCCGTAGAGGTACTTGTCGATATCGAGGCGGTCTGCGTATCCGAAGAATGTTGGCAGTTTGAAGTCGATCTTAGCGGAACCGAACGTCCTCGAGGTAGTCGTGGTACTTCCGCATCCGCGTGTCGAACTTAGCGTATCCGTGTACTTGGCGTTCGGTGTGGTAGTCGTTCAAGCGTCGATAAATGGTACTTGGCGGTCTTCAAAAAACCACTGGTAGTGCGGCGAGGTTGCAGCGCATCCACGGAAGGTCTTGGCGTCGGCGGATGAAGACCGTGATCGCGAGTGGAGGCAGGCAGAGGACGGGGCGGAGGCCATGGAAGGCGTTCTGGTTGGTGGTTGTGAGCAGGGGACTCGGTGGCTGGCTGGTGGAGGCGAGGCGAGGAGGAGGCAGCGAGGAACACGGATCCATCCAGGGAAAGGCCGAGACAGGCTGGGCGGCCTGCTCGCCCGGCTGCGGCTGGGCGGAGGTCGCTGGTGCGGCGCATGGGGAGGTGAGGAGGATCGAGATGGCGTGAGCGGCGAGGCAACGGCTCAGCGCAGAGGCGAGACGTTGCAGCTCGGCGGTGGAAGTCTGGAGCGAGGCAGGGCATCGCATGGAGGAGAGTCAGTGAGGCGCTCATGTCGTCGGGGGAACCGAAATGGGCGGGTCGGGGCTCCTCCCCTTGCGTGGTGGCGATGGCGCCGGGTGACGAGGCAGGCGGAGGAGACCTGGCCAGTGGCGAGCAGGGGATCGTGCAGGCGCTCCTCTGTGTCAGTGGCGGCGCTTCGCGAGACCGAGGAGAGGATCAGCGAGGTGAGGCAGCGAGGATCGAGGCGGTGTGCGGCTGGAGGTCAGGGAGATGGCTGCGAGGGATGGAGTCGGAGCTAGGGTTAAGGGCAGGCGGCTGGGCCTTGGGCAGCTAGGCTAAACCCGACTGGTGGAGGAGGAAAATGGCGAGGGGCGGCTGGGCTAGCTCCTCTCTTCCTCTCTTATATATAGCAGAAAAAGAAAAAATAGAGACAAAAAAAGAAAGAGAGGGATAGGGAAAGAATTTGGGAGCGAGGGCGATTTTCCGGGCTCACAAAAATATGAAAATTTAACAAAAATGGCGAGGATTTTGGTGGAACTCGGAAAATGATGAAATAACATTGGCAAGGTTTTGAGGTCAACTCAGACAGAAAAGGCATGGGATTTATTATGCAAGTGGGTTATGGTGATTCCAAAACAATGGGATATTTTAATATAGCTCCCTAATATTGGGAGGATATGTTATAAGAGAAGTCACCATGTGAATCCCTCGGTTTAAATGGATCGAAAAAATCCATACAATTTATTTAGTTGGGTTTTGAAAATTAAATGGCATGATGAGATGATGCAATGCAAAAACAAAACAAACCACCACGACAAAACTAAAACCACGGAAGGCAAGCTGAAGCTCCGGTCTTGGGCGTCACAACTCCACCACTACGAGAGGATCTGTCCGAGATCTAGGATGGCACCGGAGAAAAGCGGAAGAGGAAGAGGTAAAACAAAGTTGCTTCTCCGACAAGCAGTGAAACCAAAGAACTTTGAGAGGTTGAACAAAATGAAAGAAAAGAAAACAACGAAGATGAACAAAGTTGAAAACACTCTGTTAGAAAAGAGGAACAAGGGATCGTGAAAACCAAGAGGTTTAGTGACAAGATAGATATTGACACCTCTCGGTTAAATGGATAAGCAAGAAAAGAACATGATCTTGGCAAAGCGAGGCGATGGGTGGAAGAGCAACATCACACCTCTGGAAGAAATAATAGAAGATAGATCATAGGAATAAAGGAATGGAGAAGAAAAATGACAACTTCTACCACAAATGAGTTTGGAAAGCACCCTTGCCAAGAAGGTTAAGCGGAGTTGTTGGAAAACCAACAACGAAAAACACAAACTTGTTGTGGGCTTATGGTAAACATCTCAAAATTATGAGGTGAGTTTACGCCACCAGCGGAAGCACATGATTGGATTGATATCAACAAGGAGAGCGAAAACTTATATCACGGGAGGACAAATGAAGAACTTGGGTCATTTATAAGCACCATAAATAGCAACAATCCTTAGGGAAAGCTTTAGGTGAAATATAGCCCAAGACAACTCCAATGAAGATATTGATGTATTTAAATATCTCATTCTTGACAACAAGTGAATCATGAAGCGAGGACAAGGATGACATAACACCATCTCAAAGATAAGATAGAAAATTGCACTTGAAATGCAAGAAGAAGAATACTTGAACTCCTCAAAACAAAACATGTGTTGAGCACCATGTTTATATTAGAAGTAACAGCGGATCTTAACTCGAGAGAAATCTTGATGAACAATTGGAGAAATGAAAAGAATCCTTGAGGAAGCACCATGTAGAGCCTCCATGATGAACTCCGGTAACCAAAGGGTGATAAAAGAGAAAGTTGACAACACAAGGTGAAGCCTTGCAATGATAAGATGAAGCTTTGAAATGATATAGCGAAAACTTGGAACTCGGAAAGAAAGATGAACAAATGAAATCACGAATTTTGATGATCCTCGAATAAGAATTGAATTTACTCGATGGGACAAGGATAAGAATTAAATTATGCGTATCCTTCACCACTTAAATTGATGACAAGCAATGGATTCATACTACTTATTCTCGTAGAAAGTTAAGATAGATATAGGCGCAAACTTGGGAAGGTCTTCAACAATTCACGGTAGGATTGGAAGAACGAATGAATTGACACGATAATAAAGAAATGAAATCTTGAACAAACCACCATAATAATTGAGAATGAGCGTAGCAAAGGCACAATTCACGGGAAGAATTGGAAAGCGAATAAAGATGCTTGACAACTTTAGATACATTAGAGCGAGAGATCATGAACTGATTAGAGGATATTTGACGATGCACGGTGAAATTTGAAAAGTGAGATGTTGAGAATGAATAATTCTAAGATGATGGCTCGGATAATCAAGCTGAAAAGACTCTGAAATGCTCCGATGGGTTAAAAGAATTCTCACAACGAAAATAATTATGAGAGGATGGCATCAAACTAGAACCAAGAATCTTGAAGAGAATGGAGCAAGATTAAAGAGAAACTCTTCTTGGTCTTCAAAATTCGAGAATGATGACGAAACATCACCATGAATTGTTGAAGCACTCGGAATGAAAATTAGAAAGGTTGAACCAACAATGAAAATAATTTGAAAGATCTTGGAAAGACATTTGTGATGATAATTCATCCTTACATCAAACTTTGCAAAGAATTTGAGAATAGCTCAGGAAAATTAGAAGTTAGGTAAGATCTGGAAAAGACACGTGGGTTAGGGCCCACTCAAAAGAACCATCGTTGAACAATTGTTTGAAATAGATATTGCACGGTAGAATTAAATGGCTTGAATGAGATAGCATCCTCAAAAGGACTTGAGTGAATTGAGAATGGAAACTAGAATCTTGAGATATCTTCAACACTCGGAACAATTGAATAACAAAGTGAAAGACTATGAGGTGCGGTATGGGAAAACATTGAAAATAGGAAAGGATAAGATCAACACGAAATCTTGAACTAAATCCACGGAGAAGAAAATTAGAATGGAAAAATGATAAGGTTGAAGCTTCCTTAAGCGTCTTCATGAGAAAATCACGGATAAAACATTAATGGAAAAGAATGAAGAAACTTCACTCAATAAAATGGATACTTGATTAAGAAATCTGAGTCCTTGAAGAAAAGGGGTGGGAGGGGAAAACAAAACAACTTGGGTCGGATGAAGCGAACACCGTTGAGAAAAACTTAAATTGATCTTGCGAATGTTGGAATAATCGGATCCACTTGAAGAGCACGCGGTTGAGAAAAGAATTGACATGACAAGCTCGGTGATCAAGAAGGATTAGTATTCACATAGCAATATGAGAACACCATTTAGGAAAAGTATGGAATCAACACTTGGCATTGAAGCAACGAATACCACAAAAATAAAACAAAAACAAAGGATTTGGCTGGCAGAATAAGCGAAACAAACACATATGATGAGATTTACCCAATCCCATATCATGCATCTGTGGAAAGATATTCTAGGAGCTACTTGAATTCCCACCTATAAACTCCGAAACTTTGGTTATGCAATCTGGTGTTGGGGATACGGGACACAAAATATATCACCCAAACTAACAATACCTAGATCCATTGTATCCATCCGTCAACACATAACCAAGAAATCCTCGGAAATCGTTTACCTCGACCTTGAAAAACATCCGTTATACAAGTCATGGCAATACTCCACTTTTCGCCACGATCTTTGGGCTATCAGGTTATCTCACCAACAAGCTGCACAAAGAGATTTCGATGTCGGTAAAACTCAGGTATTCGAGCTGCAGCGATAAAATTGTGGCGACAACACCTCGGAGCTCAACTCCGGGACAACAACCCTAAATGTCGAGGCACCAAGAACAATGTTCGTCACAAAACCATCGAACGATTCCAAGATACCAGCGTGATCCTAAAAAAATATTTTAGTGAAATTTGAGAGAAAAGTCAAAACTCTCGTCGGGATACCTCACCGGGCGGCAGAAGGATGAGGAGTAAAAATCCTACTCTCGATATATATAATCCTAAGACTCAAAACATTTTCCATTCTAGACTCAACAAGCGCGACAAACAATCAAGTAGGGGGCTCCTAAGTGGGAAGGCTCGATTACCAACTTAGCGCCCTCGATGCGGCTAATCTCCCGCGTGTAAAACCGACTTAGAAACATAACGCATTGAAAGCAATGTAAAGTGAGGTAATCTTCACACAACCATGTAATACATAAGGGAAGAGATACATAGTTGGCTTACAATGCCACTTCACACAATACATGAGTAAAACATTACATCATACAGATACAATCAAGGTCCGACTACGGAACCAAAATAAAAGAAGACTACCCCAAATGCTACAGGATCCCGATCGTCCCAATGGGCTCCACTCTTGATCAAGCGAAGCGAAACAACACAATGAACAAGATCTTCATCGAGCTCCTCCTTGAGCTCAGGTGCATCACCTGCTGCGGTTTCATCCACTTTGCAAACTGGTTTTGGAAGTATCTGTGAGTCAGGGGACTCAGCAATCTCACACCGAGATCAAGACTATTTAAGCTTAAAGGTAGGACAGGGTAGTGAGGTGGAGCTGCAAAAGCGACTAGCATATATGGTGGCTAACATCACATAAAGAGAAGCGAGAAGAGGAGGCAAAGCACGATTGAACAACTATGATCAAGAAGTGATCCTGAAACTACTTCGTCAAACATAACTCCAACACGTGTTCACTTCCCGGACTCCATGAGAAGAGACCATCAAGTTACACCTTGTTGGTATTTTAATTAAGATCAACCGGGTTTTCTACAACGGACATTAACAAATTCCCATCTGCCACAAAACCCATGAGCACGGCTTTGAAAGTTCAAACCCTGAGGGGTGTCCCAACAGCCCATGATAAGCTCTCGCGATCAACGAAGGATATTCCTTCTCCCGGGAAGACCGATCAGTCTGAATCCGGCTACAAGACATTTCAGCAATAAAACAAGACCAGCAAAGCGCCCGGATGTGCGACAAATCTGATAGGAGCTGCACATATCTCGGTCTCAGGCACACTCGGATGAGCAGTCCATACAACTAAACCAAACCTCAAGTTGCCTTGAGGGGCGCTCTTGCAGGGAGCTAGTTGGGCCAGCACTGGAAGGAGCACTGGTCGGGGCTAAAATAAAGATGACCCTCGGGCTCAAAACCCAAGGGAAAAAGGGCATAGGTGAGGCAAATGGTAAAACCAATGTTGGGCCTTCTGGAAAAGTCTTATTCAGCGAACTGTCAAGGGGTCCCATAAATCACCCGACAGCGTTAGGGCATTAAATCCAGGAACATAACACGGTATGGCGGAAACTAGAGGCGGCAAGAGTGGAACAAAACACCGAGCATAAGGCGAGCCTTCCACCCTTTACCAAATATATAGATGCATTAATTAAATAAGATATATTGTGATATCCCAACAAGTAAACATGTTTCAACAAGGAACATCTCCATGTTCAACAAGGAACAAACTTCATCTTCACCTGCAACTAACAACGCTATAAGAGGGCTGAGCAAAGCGGTAACATAGCCAAACAACGGTTTGCTAGGAAAGGATGGTTAGGGGCTTGACATGGCAATATGGGAGGCATGATAAGCAAGTGATAGGCATCGTAAATAGCATAGGCATAAAAGAAGCAACTAGCAAGCAAAGATAGTAGTGATTTAGAGGTATGGTCATCTTGCACGAAATCCGCGGAAGAAGAACGAATCCATGAAGAAGACAAGCAGACGAAGTCGAATGAATCCTCACAACTCGGAGCGGAACCGAAGCTAACGAGAAGCAACCGGAAAGAAACAAACAACATAGTAAACACACAATCATAAACATGGCATGATGCACAATCAAGTATGATGCATGACCGGTTTAATGAGGCATGGCATGGCAATATGCACAAACAACACTACAAGTTAAGTGGAGCTCAATATGCAGCGGGTTGCATATTGACAAACTTCACAACATTTATTTAGTTCACTCTTGATTAGGCTACCCAACAATATTAAATGTTATTAAACATGGCAAGAGGTGAAGCGTAATGAAACTACCTATCTAGGCAAGTTTAAATGAGGCGGAAACAACGAACAACAATTAGGAAAATCCCCATTTGCAAATTATGGATTCGGTACTGATCTGCCCTAAACACAATTTTAGAGTTGTTAAACATGCAAAGTAATGCTACCATGTTAAACTAGGCATTTTCTACCCCATTTACATATATAATTTATTTAAAATGGAGCTACGGTTATTTAGTTATGAAATAAATCATTTAACATGGCATTTAAGCAAATTAAAGCAAACAACAATTTTAAACATTTAAATGTTGTTATCATGATCTGGATAAATGTACAAGTTTTATGCAATCTTTATGAAACGTTAACATGAGCATGTTATGAAGCATTGTGTCACCGTGGCGGAGCGAAAAGTGCCGGCAGCGAATCGGAATTGATGCCATGGCAACATATCGTTCGATAACTCACGGAGATACGGGGCAAAAAGAAGTGGTGGCGTGTCATGCAAGGATGGTGGGGTGCTCCCGGTTACGGTTCCCGCGGAGACGGTAGAATGGCAAAGGAGGTGTCGCAGGATGATTCGATCGGTCGGTCATCTCGGTGGTTATACCTTGGGCGAAGCGTCCGGCGGGCGTTTCGTAGAGAGTAGGCGTTCTCGCGATGATCGTCGAGGAAGTAGTGGTACTGCAGCGGCAGTAGAGGAAGTAGTGTTTCCGTTCGTTTCGAAGAGGTACTTGGTTGAAACCCCGGGTTGTGCGTGGTACTTGCGGTCGGCGAATGGAGGGCCACCATCCAGAGTCTCATCGGCTTTGCCAACGGTGACGCTCCGCGGCAAACAACTGCTTCGCTACCGCGGCAAGACGACAAGGCACGAGCCGGTGGCGACGAAACTTGCAGAGGTGCAACCACCATGCACTCTCCGCCCAGAAGGCCAAGATCACCAACTCGCCGGATCCACCTCGACAGCGACTCCACCACGTCATCGGATCCACGAGCTCGCCGTGATCAACGCCAAGTTCTTCAAGAACGCAAACAAGAAGACGCTCGAACTCACATCGAGCGCCGAAGAGAAGCGCGACGTCAATCCAACCAGCGCGCTGGGCCCTCTGTCGATATGCATGCGCTAGGGGAACCAGGCGACTTGCCATACGCGGTAGGTTGTCCTGCGTTCACTCGTGAGCTGCGGCAAGTCCAGTGGCCCAGCAAGAAGAATTTCAAGCCAGATGTGCCAGAGAAGTACGATGGCAGGACGCATCCGTTGGAGTTCCTCAGCATCTACACCATCGCGGTGCAAGCTGCGGGGGGACGAGACGACAAGATCCTCGCCAACTACTTCCCGCTGGTACTCAAGCCCAATGTCGATCTTGGCTCATGCACTTGCGGACGGATCCATATCCTCTTGGCAGATCTATGCCATCGGTTTGTCGGCGCCTTCACAGCGTGCCACAAACCTCATGGCCAAGAGAGTGACCTTCACCTGCTCGCCTGAAGGAAGGAGAGTCTCGCGCAAGTTCATCCAGAGGTTCAACCGTGTGCACTACAACATCCCGGATGTCCACCCTGCGCGGTGATCAGCGCATTTCATCGAACGGGCGGAACCGCAGGATGAGGGAAGAGATGGCGATGTGCAAAGTCAAGGACGCGATGAGCTGTATGCCTTGGCCGACTAAGTGTGCACATCTTTGAGGAAGGAAGGAGACTCCTGTGAGAGAATGCGAAGCAGGATCTCGATAGTGAGGAGACCGCCGCGAAGAAGAGCCATGACGGAATAACAGAAAGAAGAAGGGCAAAGATGTGCTAGTTGTCGAGCAGTCCGGCAACGAGGTGCCGCCAAGAAAGCCAAAGTTGGTGGCTCCGCAAGGAGGTTGCGCTGGCGCCGACCGCACAACTGTGGCGACGCCGACAAGGTGACAGCTCCAACAAACAATCTCGCAAGATCCACCGCACCAAGGGACACGACCTCCAGAGTTGCAAGAAGGTCGAGCAGCTTGTTGAACAGCAGAAGGCTGAGTACGAGCGGGCGCGACAAGGAGAAGGCCAGGAAGGTGCCTGGGAGCTAGCAAGAAGCGACCGGCCGGGGGACTTGCGGCAAAGCCAAGCAGCGGCAAGGAGACAGACCTCCCAGCGGCGCGACAAGGATGAAGACGACGACGAAGATGAAGATATGGAAGACGACGAGACCGATGAGCAGGAGTTCCAGAAGCCACGAGGTCCTCTGCAGATGACGGGCTTCTGCTTCTCGCATACTTCACACCGCCAACTCAAGCAATGGATGCGGAAGTTAATGCAGCAGTAACCATCCGTGAGTCACGCAAACCTCTCGAAATGGTCCAAAGACGCCTATCATCTTTGATATTGAGGACCACCCCGATCGCATAATCTGCGGTCGGTGCTTGCCGATGTTGGTCTCACCAACTATCCGCAACCTCAAGGTCACCAAGATGCTAGTTGACGGCGGGCCGGCTTAAACCTGATCTCCTCCGCGGTGCTTGAAGCTTGGATCCACGACAACGAAGCTCAAGAGACGGCACATTCCAAGGAATCAATCCAGGAAGGAGCAAGTCCGAAGGAAGATCACATTGACGGTAACATTTGGCAGCGAGCTAAACTTCAGGACGAGAGGGTCACATTCGACGTTGTTGATTTTCCATTGCCTTACAATGGGATACTTGGTCGCCAAAGACTCGCCAAGTTCATGGCAACCTCTCATTATGCATACAACTTGCTCAAGATGCCAGGCCCGATAAGTGTCATTTCTGTCCATTGCGATAAGAAGGATGCTCTTATCTACGCCGACAAGATTTACCGGGAGGCAGCTGCTGCAACGGATAGCAAGTCACTTGCCGCTGAAGCTCCCGGGGGGAAGAAGAAGACCAAGTCCGGCAAGAGCTCTAATGCCCACTCCGGCAAGCGCACCTCCTCGGAGTGCTGCGCTACCGTCGAGGACGCAACATCGAGCTCCACCGGCAAGTGCAAGAAGACGATGGCAGCTCCACCAAGACCAAGAAGGTGCCCGCCAAGGAGGACGGCACGGTGGTACCTTCACCATCGCTGCCACTCTCGACCCTAAATAGGAAGGCGCGCTGCTGCTTTCTCGCGGGCTTAACGTCGACGTGTTTGCATGGCAACCGTCTGACATCCCCGGTGTTCCCAGGAAAGTAATTGAGCACCACCTAGCTGTCTGTCCTCATGCGCGGTCCGTCGAGCAGAAAGTTAGGAAACAGGCAGTAGAGCGCCAAGAATTCATTGCAGAAGAGATCAAGAAATTGGAAGCAGCAGGCCTTGTCAGAGGAGTGCTCCATCCCACGTGGTTGGCCAATCCGGTAGTTGTACGAAAGGCAAATGGGAAATGGAGACTTTGTATCGACTTCACAAATGTTAATAAAGCTTGTCCCAAGAACCCATTTCCCTTGCCGCGCATCGACCAGATTGTTGACTCCACGGCTGGATGTGATTTGCTTTCATTTCTTGATGCATACTCAGGATATCATCAGATCTTCATGGCGAAGAGGATGAGGAGAAACCGCATTCATCACCCCATGTGCCACATACTGTTTTGTACGGATGCCTTTTGGGCTAAAGAATGCGGTTCAACGCTTGCAAGAGTAGTCCATGACGCTTTTGAGCCGCAAATGCACAGAAATGTAGAAGCTTACATGGATGACATAGTGGTCAAAAGCAAGGACAAAGCAACTCGTTCAAGATTTAGATGAGACCTTTGCAAATCTGCGCAAGATCAACCTCAAGCTCAACCCCGAGAAGTGCGTGTTTGGAGTCCTTCCGCAAGCTTCTCGGTTCTTCGTGTCTCAGCGGGAATTGAAGCCAATCCCGACAAGATCAAGGCCATTGAGCAGATTGAAGCACCAAAGCGTCAAGGATGTACGAAGACTTGCGGTTGCGTGGCTGCTCTCAGCAGGTTTATCTCTAGGTCTGCTGAGCGCGCCCTGCCATTTTTCAAGATTTTGAAAAAGGCAGGTCCAATGAAATGGACTTCCTAAGCGGAGGCTGCGCTGCAGGACTTAAAGAGGTACCTGTCCTCCACTCCAATACTTGTCGCACCTAAGCCACAAGAGAAGTTGCTGCTATATATAGCGGCAACCAATCAAGTGGTTAGTGCTGCGTTAGTAGCGGAAAGGGAGGCAGATGATGAGCCGGCAACCAAGGCAGATGCATCCAATGACAAGCTGTGGGGCTTCACCGACAAGCTCGTCCCGACAAGGACGGATCTGCATGACGCGAGAAGATGCAGAAAAGGATGGTGCAGCGCCCAGTTTTTTTGTCGGGCCCTTCTGCAGGGGCAAGGTCAAGGTACTCTGGTGTACAGAAATTGCTTTTCGGCCTCCTCATGGCCTCGAGAAAGCTGCACCATTACTTCCAAGCACATGAGATCACAGTTGTCACTTGCTTTCCGCTGAAGAGGATACTGCAAAATCCGGAAGCAACAGGCAGGATTGTCGAGTGGGCACTGGAACTGTCAAGCTTTGGCCTCAAGTTTGAAAGCACTTCAACTATCCAAAGCAGAGCACTGGCAGAGTTTATAGCAGAATGGACGCCAACGCAAGACGAAGAAATTCCAGAAATGAGCATCCCCGTCAAGGAGGCAAGCAAAGAATGGCTGATGTACTTTGATGGTGCCTTCTCGCTGCAAGGCGCCGGTGCCGGCGTGCTGCTTATCGCACCCACCGGAGAACACCTCAAGTACATAGTCCAAATGCACTTTCCCAAGGAGCAAGCAACAAACAATACAGCAGAGTATGAAGGTTTGCTTGCCGATCTCAGAATTGCGGTAGACCTTGGGATCAAGAAGCTCATTGTCAGGGGTGACTCACAGCTTGTCGTCCGCCAAGTAAACAAAGATTATCAGAGTCCATTGATGGAAGCCTACGTCGATGAAGTGAGAAAGCTAGAAGAGCACTTTGACGGCCTACAAATGGAACATGTTCCAAGAGCTCAGAATGATATTGCTGATGGCCTGTCAAAGTGCGCCCCACTCAAGTTACCTGTGGAACCAGGGATTTTTGTGCTCAAGCTAACTCAACCAACCGTAGCGCCATCAACAGGACAGAACAAGAAGAGGAAGTTGATTTCTGGTGACTATTTTCCGGCAGAGCTTCCCGAAGCCGCCACCAAAAAGGTCCCCAAGATCAACACCAAAAATGCTGAGGAGCAGTCTGCTCCGACAAACCCTAGGGTTTGCCTCGTTGAAGCAGACGCTCCCGACAAGTTTTGCTCCGGCAAGCTTGCCGGGGGACGTCAAGCTCCGGCAGAACCGCAGGTTCTCGCCGTAGAAGCTGATGTTCCCGCAGCAGCAGATGTGCCTTTAGTCCTTGTTGTCGAGCCACAAGCTCCAGCATGGGCACAGCAGATTGTCCATTTCCTACAGACAGGAGAACTTCCCGAAGAGCAAGAAGAAGCGGAAAGAGTAGCCCGGCAGTCAAGTATGTACCAGTTTGTCGACAGCACGCTGTACAGAAGAAGACTCAACGGTGTGAAATTGAAGTGTATTCACCGAAGATGGATGAAGTTGTTGGCGGAGATACACGGAGGCATATGTGGTCACCACATTGGCGAAGAGCACTTGCGGCAAAGCTCTCCGGCAAGGTTTCTTCTGGCCGACAACCCTCCAGGATGCAACTGCACAAGTAACCAAGTGTGAAGCGTGCCAGTTCCATTCCAAGCAGATACACTAGCCAGCTCAGGCTCTCCAGACGATCCCTTTATCCTCGCCATTTTCGGTCCGGGGCTCGACATCCTCGCCCCTTTCCCGAAGCTGTCGGGGCTTTGAGTACTTGTACGCTGTAATCGACAAGTTCACAAAGTGGCCGAAGTGGAAGCAAAGTGAGGAAGGTGACAGCGACAAGCAGATCAAGTTCTTCAGTCAATTGTTTGCCGTTTTGGGATTCCTAACAGGATCATCACCGACAACGGCACACAGTTCACGAGCCGCACCTTCATGCAGTACGTCCAAGATCTTGGCGCCAAGGTCTGCTTTGCTTCTCTTGCTCATCCGAGAAGCAACGGTCAAGCGAGAGGGCAAATGCTGAAGCATGCGAGGGCTCAAGACCAGAACTTTCGACAGCTGCACAAGTGCGGAAGAAACTGGATTGAGGAGCTGCCGGTGGTTCTTTGGTCGATCAGACGACGCCAAATCGAGCCACCGCCGACACCTTCGCCTAGTCTATGGAGCAGAGGCAGTTCTCCCCACGGAACTCAGATACGGGTCACCTCGAGTACTCGCTATGATGAGTTTGAGCAAGAGCAGCTGCGATAAGATGACGCGCTGCTCCTTGAGGAGGACCGTCTTTCAGTCTGTGACGAGCTGCTCGTTACCAGCAAGCTTTGCGCCGCTACCATAGCCGCAGTTAATGCCGAAGTCTCGAGGAAGGCGACCTTGTTCTTCGCTGCTCAATCCGCCAAGAATTCCAACAAGTTGACGCCAAGTGGGAAGGCCTTATCGGGTGAAACGAAGTCACTAGGCTCTGGCGCTGTCCGCTTTGAGACCGAAGATGGCAATCCGTGAGCAACTCGGAACATTGAGCATCTTCGTAAGTTTTACTCAGAGGGCGCGTTGTCGAACCTGTTCCGCAACCACCTTTTGTACAAGTCTTGCCGATGTTGCACGTAATCCTTTGTACAAAGCCGGGCGCAGACCCCGTGCATAAGTAAAACTCATATGTTGCGCACAACTTGTCAACTACATGCTTTCATTTTCATTTTTGCATGTGTTATCTAACATTTTGTGCAGCATCCACACTCGATGTAAGCAATAACGAGCCACAAGGCTCCATAACTTTATTTTCTTCTTTTCTTTCTCAAAGAAAGGAAGGTTCTTCACCAACAAGTTAGCGGGGAAGGAGAAGATAATGGTGTGGGCCACCAAGCGCCGCCGAGGAAGTTTCGCCTTACGGGAAGCAAACGATGAAAAGCTAAGTTGCCAAAGTTTGAGCAATCAGTTTTTAAATTTTTAAGTTATATTCCTCGAACGATAGTACTTTGTATGGAAAACCTGTGCGCGGAGGAACCAACTCGTAGCTAGTTTGCGCCCTTACTTTGTTTCAAGTCCGCTCAACAACTTAAGTGAGCTGCAACTAGTTGCGACAAGGTTGCTAGTCGGAAGCGGCACCGCCAGCAGGCTGCAGACGTTCCGCACTCAGCGCTCGCGGCAAAGGTGCCCGCGCCGACGAGTTCCCTAAAAGCGTAGGGCACAAACATACAAAGGAAGGAATCAAGTAAAGGAAATAACATTGCAATCATTGCCTAAGATAGAGTTATATTACAAAATAGCTTGTCGCGGATCTAATAAATTGTTCTCCTAAACGTGATCAGCAGCGACAAGGAAAAGATAAAACTGGCGGCCTAATCTACGCGGTCGCCATCAACCCGCTTGATCCCGCTCACCCTGTCCACAATGGGTGCGAGAAGGGCCTTGAGCGCTTCAACGTCAGCAGTCCGCCTCCCGTGCAGATCTGGCGCGATTCCTTGGCCAGTTGCTTTGGGATCTCTTCCCGGAGTCGCTGGAGAGCCGTCACCACGCCCTTGAAGAACAAGCTGAGCTTGGCGCTGGGTTGGAGGCGTTCGTCGGAAGAGTACCCAAGATCCACCATCCCCAGCTCCGTCAGCTCCTTGTCGATGGCGGCGGCAGTATCTACAAGACCCTCCGTCCGGTGCATCACGTTCTCTCTGAAGGTGTTCTGGGCGGTTGTGGCACTCGTCAGCAGCTCCTCGTCAGTCTTGATCTTCTCCAACAGGGCCACCTCCCGCTCCTTGGCGCCGTCCAGCGTCTGCATCAAGGTGGTCAGCTTCAGCTCAAGATCTGCCTTGGAGTCCTTCGCGGCGTCGAGCTCTTTGATCTTCTCAGCGAGATGGCCCTGCAACTCGCCAAGAGTGTAGGCGTCCTTCTCGCGCTCATGCTTGAGTGCGGCAAGCTCCTCGCCGCTCTTCTGCAGAGTGGCCTCCAGCTGCGTCACCTTTGTCTCCAACTCTTTCTTGGCGGCCTCGACAGCTGCGGCAGCATCTTTCGCTTCCTTGAGAGCTCCGCCAATTGATTGCTCGCGCGCGGCAAGCTCTTCCTCATAGCTGTCAAGATTGATCTTCCGCTGCGCCAACTCGCCTTCTTGCGCAGATAGCTTCTCGGCGGCGAGCCGTTGCTGTTCCTCGACCTCAGCCTTCTCAAGGATCAAGGCTGTGCGCTCTTCACGAAGTCGCTCCCGTTCTTCGCTACGCCCGAGAGCTTTTGGTTGGCGCCCGGAGCTCTTCTCGCAAGACTTCTCCATGTTCCGCTTCCCGCCCTCGAGACAAGTGCTTCCGGGACTCCAACTTGGCTTGTCGGGCGTAGAGCGACAGCAGCTTCTTCAAGAGCTGCTCCTCCTCAGACTTCGCCGCTGCTTGGCGCGTCAACCAGCGACAACCCAGCGGAGGCGAGCAGCTCTTCGTCAAAGGTCTCTCCTTTGACCGCACCTGAGCTCGACGCCCAGGGAGCTTGATGAAGACGCCGCCGCCGCCTTCGATAGGGCGCTGGCTGGGCTCCTCGGATCTCGATGCTGCACCGTGGCGGAGGGATCGGCGGTCGGCGAGGCGCTGGCGCCCTGCGGCCTCGTGGTCGTCGCAGGCGATCGCTGACCCTCGCACAACTTTTTGCGGCAGCAGCCTTTGGCAGCCTCCTCGCCGGCAGACCCATCGGGCGCCAGCCTCTTCCTCCACGGTGGCGACGTCGTCGGTGTTGTCACAAGCGTCCTCCTCGCCCTGCGACCTCGGTCTCCATCGGCTCTGCGGCGGATGGATCTGACGACCAGACAAAGAAAGAACATTCAAGCAAATGTTCGAAAAGAAAAACAGAAGAAAAAGAACCCAAGGGAAATTTTCACGCAAGAGGATTACCTGCGATGGGATCTGCAGCCATGGTCTCGACCACCGGAGGATCACTGGTGATGTCCCTTGGCGGAGAAGTCTCTTGCCGGAGAACGCTCCTTGCCGGAGAATTCTCCCTTGGCGGCGTAGTCGAAGCAGATGGAATTTCAGGAGTGGCTTCCGGGCACTCCTGATGAGGATGCTCTGCTCCTACACAAACCAACAGTTAGATATCAGCAAAGAAGGAGCATCCATGCACACCTAACCGTAAGAAGTAAACCATATAATTACGCTGGGGGCTGTGCTGGGGGCTGCTTTGAGGAAGGGTTGCCTGGTCCGGCAAGGGGGTCTCAGACGCGCCTCCTGTTGCCGCGGGGGGATCGTCTTCGATGACAACCACCGGGGTCTTGGCTCTCTTCGACGCTCTCTGGGCCAGCGTCCTGAAAAAGGAAAGAGTTCAGAATGAAGCGAATCAGATATAAGACAAAGCAACCAAATTGAAGAAATACAAGCACATCATAGAAGCTTACTCTTCTTCTTCTTCCTGGTCGGAGCTGAGCACGGAGTGATCAAATTCCGGCTCGCCTCCGATGCGAAGAGGCGGAGGAGTGGGTTCTCTTGACCGCTTGGCGGGGGTGGCAGCGGTGGCCTGAGAGGATCCCGCCTTAGTTGTTGCAGCGGTGTGGGGTGCTCCCGCGGCAACAAAGATGCTTGCCGCTGGTGGAGCTGGCCGCACGGCGCTGCGGCTGTTGGGTCTGTCCGCCGCCCGCCACTTCCCTGCCTTATGGAGACGCCTTCTTGGTGGAGCTGTGGGCTCGCGCCATGCAAGCTACTTGAAGGTGTGGAGGAGGCCCTCGCGACTCGCCGGCTCAACTCGGCTCGGCCTTCTCCTCCTCGCCGCAAGCTCCTCTCGATCGGCAAGGCTTGCCGCCCTGCTGCCTCGCCTCCTCCACGGTGAACCTGATTCGCCCGGCAGCAGCTGCTGCCGCCTCCTCCAGCTGAGTGGCGATGCGCTGATCTCGACGTTGGTGGTGTCGCTGGTGAGCCACTTTGCTCGTCGGTGCGGATCGGCACTTCTTCCAAGCTATCGAAGAACTCGCCGACGACGCCGTCTGCAGCTCTTGCCAAAGTTGGAACGATCCCATGCGAATCGCACAACGGCATCATGGCGCTGGATGCGGTCGAGCGAAGAGTTGTTGGACAATGGGACGACTCCCTCAGCAACCTAAACCACTGGGTGATCGGGTCGTGCTTGAACAGCTCCAAAGAGCATCGCATCCAACTCCAAGATGTGAAATTCCAGCTGAGGCCCGGCGCAGCCTCATGATGTCCGCCGATTTTGGAACTCCCAAGCAGGTCTCCTCCTCTCCGCAAGGGAAGCGCGGCGGCTAAGCAAATCTGCGCCAACGGCGCCCATTGTGAGTCCGCAAGCCCGAGGCGCAAGATCCGGTCACAGAATCTTCAACCTAGCATCCTCCGCGCCAAGTTGCTCCAATCGTTGCCAAGACTATGGGAGTTTGGCGCTGGGCGTGAAGGGCTGCGGGTTCTCCTCAACGATCCAACACCAATTGGCTCTCCACTCCTCCCACTTGTCTGCGGAGCTCTCCTTCCAAATAGGCTTTTTCTTGCCGATCCCGGAGATCCAAGCAATCCCTCCGCAAGTGGCTCTCTCTCTCGCGGGGCATGAAGAAGTGGCGGAAGAGGGCTACGCTTGGGTGGACTCGACAAAGCTTTTCGCAAAGGTGTGCGAAAACTGCCATGGTCGACAGCATTGGTGGTGAAATCAAGGAGGCGAAGCCCGTGAGGTGTTCGCGATATCGCAGAAGAATTAGAGAAGGCGGCAGAGCCCGCAATAGAAGAAGAGCGCCAAGAATGGGTACCCGCGGACCCAACTCGATGCGGCGGAGAGTACCTTCGCGGCGCTGGATGCGCCTCGCGCCTCCGTCGACCGAAGAGGTAGTAGCCCTCTCGGCTGCTTTGGCGCCGAGTGGGGGGAAGACGCCCGCTCTTTCGCTGAGCCCAGGCGAGCCGCTGCGCCGCCGACTTCACACCCTTCCCTTGTCGGCTTTGGAGCCATGGCGGAGGTGGTGGAGGAGACCGACGGCGTTGATGGCGCTGGTGGCGATGGAAGGAGCGCTGCTCTCTTGAGACTAGAGAAGAAGGGGGGAGCGGCGGTGGTTTTTGAGATGGGACAGCAAATGGCGAGGTGGGCGACCTGCCCCTGTTTCCCCTGTTTACAAGGAGGGAGAGGGGGCTGACGTTCCGCTTTTCCAATTAAAGAAAGCCCCCCACGATCTCTCCCATGACGCCACGTTCGACGCGTGCCGTTCGTGGGGGACGTGGTGGGTCCGGAGCAAGTTACGACATGGTCTAGGCCGCTGTGCTCCATGCCTTGCTTTTGGGCCTGGCCCAACAGCGCTTCGGCACCGCAGGTGGCCCAGGTTCGGGGCTCTGTCGGTGTACTAGAGTAGGGTACCCTAGTATCCCGAACTCGCACAGGCAGTTGCAGCCCCCAGCATGGCAAGGCTTGCCTCTTGACCGCCAAGGTCCTCCGTGGTTCCTTTGGAGCAATTCAAGAACAAAGTATTTAAGCCAAGAAGACAAGGCCCCGGCAAGAGGAGCTTGCCGGGAAGGCCACTCGAGGCACGCAGAAGACAAGACCCTGGCAAGAGGAGCTTGCCGGGAAGGCTTGGTGAGCGACAAGCTTCCGGGCGCGACAAGGATTCAGCCGCGGCAAGGCGCTTGCCGCGGCAAGCAGCCACTGTTTATCTCCGCTCCAGCTCATCCACCAACGTGTCGCCATGGGACCATTCCAGGCGCGCGTGTCAAGAGGCTGTGCGGCCAGCAGAGAGCGGCGGTAAGAGGCACTGACAGGAGTGCCATCGTGGCAAGCGGTGGCGCCCCTGACGGTCCCTTTCTGCACTGTTTAGGCGACATGGACGGGCATTTAATGCTTTTTTCCCTTGCCATCAGAGTTAGGTAGAATACACTGTACAAAGTAGCTGTACCAACCGCAAATCATTTTCCCATTTTGCCCTTGTCTACGTTGCCACCTGTTGGTGACCCCTTGAGCCTATAAAAGGAGGCCCATGCGCAACGTAGAAGGGGGTTCGGCGGGGTTCGGGCGGGGTTCGGTTCGACTCATTCGAAACCAGAGACACTCACGCTAGGTCTTGTAGCTCTCATCGCTCCCTAGCAAGAACACAATACAATCAGACAAGCAGCAGTAGGAGTATTATCTCTCCGGAGAGCTCCGAAGCTGGGTAAACTGCTCGTGTGCTTCGCCTCGATCTGCTCTTCGTGCGACCTCCGCCCCCCACCGAACCGAAAGGGGCTCGGTCCGCCGGTCCCATAGGTGTTCATGGGTCACGATCAGCTTCCCCGACAGGTTGCTAGTTGCATTAGCTCAATCAACAGCATATTGCCATGTCATGATCATGCATCATATTGTTGCATTGCATTGATTGTGTTCCTCTTTGTTTGCCGGTAATTGTCCCCTCTAGATAGACGTGGTTCCGGCGATTGTTCGATGAAACCGATGAAGAACTATAATATCTTCAGAAGTGCCAGGCAAGCAAAACCCCCTTGTTCATTCCGATACAATCCCACTCTTTCGCTCCTGCTCTCTTTTACTGCATTAGGACAACAACGATTCATCTGTTACTTGCTGCGGTAGTTGAACCCCTTTATCCTCTGCATGACCTGTCATTGCCACAGTAAATAGATGAAACCCACTAGCATGAGTAGGAGTTGTTTGAGCCCTGTTGTGCGTACTCATTCATGCTTGCTTGTCACAGTAAATAGATGAAACCCACTACCACACATTGGGATCCTTAATTGACTCTCTCGGCTTCTTAACCACCCTTGTTCTTTGTCCAGGAGTAGCAACTAGTTTCTCGTGTTTGTAGGATATGTGTTGGAGGCCGTATGAAGCGCTGACCCTAGGGGTGGGCTATGATGCGGTAGATACACCATGGACCGTGTACCAATGCCTGCTTGGTATCTCGGGAACCCTGCACACATCGCTCGGGGCCGTTAGTGGAAACCTCGCCGGACTCCTCATGGATGGAACCCGAATAGGCGATAAACCTGGACTAGGGACTTGAGTGTTTAGGTAGGCTGGCCGACACCCTCGCTGGGCTTCCGCTTGAAGGTTGCCGAGTACATGTCGTGTAAATGGCAATAAGTGGTGAGAGCGCAGGTGAAGAAGTACACCTCGCAGGTTATAAATGATCTATTCGAATAGCCGTGTCCATGGAGAAGGACTTGGGTTGCCTATAATAGTTCATAGACAAGTGAAAGTGGATACTCTAAAATGCGCAAGATAAGCGTGAGTGCTATGGAAGGCGTTTCGTGAGGGAGACGGAGCGGTCCATAGTGGTGTATTGATATGGTGAATATGTGGACCGTGTGCCACCTCAAAAGAGTTACTTGTAGTCGTAGTTCAGATAGCCACCGAGTCAAAGCTGGCTTGCTGCAGTCAAACTCTACCACCCCTTTGTTGATAATGATGCATATGTAGATAGTTCGATGTAAGTCTTGCTGAGTACGCTTGTACTCACGCTTGCTTATTTTATGTTTTGAAGAGAGACGTCGGCCTCGCTTAGTAGTTCCGCTTTGACTTCGACGCTTAGCTTGTTACCTCAGCTACGATCTTGTGCCCTCGGCAGATCTCGGTAAATAGTCGCTTCTCACCTTTTTAGTTTGTAGATGTCTGTACTCGACATGTTAAGCTTCCGCTTGTGCTTTGACTTGTATGCTCGAGTGTTGGGTCATGAGACCCATGTTTGTAATATCTCGCTCCTGAGCCTAATGAATAAATATTTGAGTCGAGAGTTATGTTGTGATGCCATGTTGTATTTACACATATTGAGCATATTGTGTGTATGTTTGAAATGCTTGGTATGTGTGGGATCCGACAATCTAGTTGTTTATCCTTGGCAGCCTCTCATATGGGGAAATGTAGTCTAGTGCTTCCCGAGCGATAGTAGTCCGCTACAGCCCGGTTCACCGGAGTCCTCGCTAGCCTAGCACTACTGCTTTGGACACTTGATCGGCCGACATGTGTTTCACTTCGCCTTATGTCTGTCCCTTCGGGAAATGTCACGCGTGACATCCGAGTCCTGTCTAGCCTGCTACAGCCCGGTTACCGAGTCCTCTTAGCCCAAAGCTACAGCCGGATTCATACGCTGATGACCGACATGCTCGATGTGATTCATGTATGCCTGTCCCCATGGGTTAGTGCCGCTTTGGGTTCACGATTAGCCATGTCGGCCCGGTTCTCTCATCATATGGATGCTAGCGACACTATCATATACGTGAGCCAAAAGGCTTAAACGGTCCCGGGCCATGGTAAGGCGACACCCATGGGAATACCGTGCGTGAGGCCGCAAAGTGATATGAGGTGTTACCGCTAGATCGATGTGACTTGGAATCGGGTCCCGACAGTGTTGGTATCGAGCTTTGTTGATCGTCAGGATTACCAAGCCAAACTTGTCGGGTTGTGTCTAGAAATGCTTTAGTTATGTAAGGGAATTGATTGTGGGAGGAACGAAGGCTCTTTTTACTCCTTATATCTCATGGCCTTCGATCCGAGTCATCCTCTTCTCTTCTACGGGTTTAAGAACTAGGCTTTCATCTATCTATCAGATGACGTGTTACTAATCCATAGACCTTTAAGATTGTTGGATTTAAGCCCCAGTTCAGTTCCTACTATTTCTGTATGTTAACTGTTGATCTCAGAATCTTGTTATGATGTTGTAGAGTGGTTATGCCACCATTTTGCAGGATGTCTCAAATCATTTTGAGCATTTACAGCCGTTACGCTGTCCGAGTCATCCCAGGTCTCTAAATAGTCTGATGCATTTGCAAATCCTTTCCTTCCGTTCCCGATGTCCTTTTTGGTCAGCATACTAATCGGTAAGTTGAGGTACTTGTTGCCTCGGTGTAGATGTTGGAGCTATTATTATGACCCTAGGTGTTTAGGAAGTCACCTAGCAATTTAGCAATGCTTTTGTATCCCCAGTGTGATGATTCTGGCCATTATTCTTGAAAGCATCCCGTGATGTTATTAGTTAGTAGGCATTCTATTCCTGGGTTCTTGAACCCGAGATTCACCCTACCTCATGTTGTTAGTATTTGCTAGTTCCTTTAGGATACTAGTAACTTTGCGATAGTCCTCAAGGTCAGTGGTATTTCATTCTTCCAAATACTATGAACCGCTTATGGCAGAAGTTCCTCTTTGAGCCTAAAGATCGCAATCAGAGTACTCTTGAAGAGTTCTCCTTTCATAATTGTGATTCTGCCAGTTCTATCATTCTGCATGGGTTATCCGGAAGAAACCTGTTGAACTTGATTCAACATACTAACCTATGCATCCACAACTCAGAAAGTTATATGTCTCCTGAGTTGTTCTCTTTAGTTGTATTCCGACCCCCGTCTATCATTTGATACTCAAGAGTATGCGTGCATTCGTTGTTGATTCCCATTATTCTTGTGGTTTGTCAAGCCATTCTATTCCAGAATGACTAGGAGGAACAAGCTCCAGTACCTCATCCATATCTAGGATTGGGTCAAAGTAGTTGTATTCCGCAGATCAAAATGCCAATTCAGCTTTGTTATGTTCTACCTTGGAGTATTACCCCCTTTATGTCAGAATTGTCATGAGAACTGCACCAACTCTCATGAATTCTTGACGTAGTGATACTTCTCACCATCATCATTCATTCCTCGGTCCTCGTGTTGTTGTAACCGGAATGCCGACAAGTGAATTGTGATGTGTGAAATCAATACTCCGAGCAACTCGTTGCTTGGTAGCTAATGGACAATATCCTCATTCTTAGCGTGTTGGTTATTAAATCATCATCCTAAGATTAATCGTGCTATCTAATCCATTCTCCTGGTGCACTCCTTGATCGATGAGCTAGGATTAATTCAAATCTTCGCTCTATTGATCATATTGTCTTGCCCTGAAAAGCAAGATTGTTCTCGAGCTTAGTAATATATCGGTGGTTCGTGACTTTCCAAATATCTTCTTGGAAGTGTTACCAGGTTGTCACCTGACCGCTATGTTGAGTTCGTGATCATATTGGTTTTTCTCTAAACCACCCATTCTCCAAGAATCTATGTTGGATATCCCTGAGCTAGTTGGTTGAGCTAGACAACAACTTGGAGAGTTGGAAGATAAAGCTTTGCTTAACTTAGTTCATCTCTAAGGGATATCTTCTGTGCGTGTGTGTGTTGAAGAAATATGATATCTCCATTGATTGGTCCTCGTGGTCAGTTGTTGGATCTATTGCCTTGTCAAAACTTTGACTTGAGTATGGGCTATCATCAAGTCAAATCAGAACCAACGATGTTCGTAGAGTTGTCTTACTCGTGGTTGATCCCTCGAGCATACACCATTATATCTTTTGGGTCTGACCAATGCTATTACCGTGTTCACATGATGGTGGAAGTCCAGTGATATGGAAATTCCGATGAGTTGCCGTTGAGCCCATCAGCAACATTTTGTCTCCCCCATGATTCATGTTGAGCATCAACCTAGTGTTGGAAACTTTGTAAGCATTGCCTTCATGTTCTGCTCATGAGGTATGAGTCTGGATGGAGAAGTGACTTCCTCGAACTCACGTGCATTTGATGTAAGTTGTCGCCGTGGATTCGAGAAAGCTTGTTTGCCTCCTGTGGAATCATCCCAAGTCAGTCATGCATGTGCAAAGTACTCTATGGTTTGATAGACTGATCATCTTCATTCCGTATGTATCCCTAGCACACCAAGCCACTGAATGATTTGTTCAAGGAGAAGGAGTTCCTTCATAACAACTAGTCATGACTTATGTTAGGACTTCGTTATCCTCGATGATGGTTCCCAACCTGAACTCGGTAGTGTTTTATTATAAGACTACTAGGTGGTCATGCTTGTCTAGGACAGCATGCTCACATGTGTGTAGCAGAACCAGCTCATGTTTTGGAGCTTGCTATCGTAGTTCATATCCCGAGAATCTCGCAACGTCATCTTGTCGATTTGTGTTGCGACCTTTCTTTTCGGACATACTGAGTCCGAAGTATCCTATCACCAATCGGATCTGAATCTCAGGCAGATATGATGGTTGGAACATTCCAACAGTTGCATTTCGTTCCCAGCTTGCGCCGTCCTTGTGCCATTTCACTATGGGCTGCCTTCTTAGTAATTCTTGTTCAGGATCATCTTCAAAAGTGGTCCTACCATGGGTCCCATCCATTTTCGATGACAAGCAAAAATCATCCATTGCGTTGTCTTCAACAAGGTAGTCCACATCATCCATTCTAGTCCGGGTATGTCATTCCTTTGCACTCTGCCAAACGATCATTGTGAATTGCCTTAGGCTGGTATGAAGAGTTTCAATGATCTATGAATCAAAAGTAATTCTTTTGCCACTTAAGGGAATAGTTCTTCGAGTCACCTTTCTCGAGGTGCCCCGTTACGGGATCATGGTAAATATTTCCTCGCCACCTTGACACCATCCACCATCTTTCTAGGCGTGGAATTGTTGCCCACCAAATCAAACCCTGTCGTTGATCTTCCATCCCTCTCGATGTGTTTCTTGTCTCAGCTCGAGAGATGTTTCAATGTCTCACTTGATGAATGATCCTGAGTTGTTCGATCTTCGAGAAGATCGATTGTTCTGGAGTTTTCCCTTTCCTCTCATTGTCATGTTAGTTGGAGTTCTCAGAGTAAGACATCGAGACAAAGATGGTGATCGTGTCAACGTTCTTATGAAGTGCAACCTGGATCGTGAAGACCGTGTTACCTTGTGCCCCTCTGTCTTCTTACCTCACGTCTTGAATCTCGGGACGAGATTCTTGTTTAGTGGGGTTGAGTTGTCACAGCCCCAGATTAGCCTTGCTTGACTTTGCTTGCTCATCATGTCATCATGTTTAAATTCCTAAGAAACTTGAAATGGGGATGTTGAAACCCTAGCACCAAATGAATTCAACTAGGTTCAAACTTAAAACTTTTCAATGAACCCAAAATGCCCTTCATAAATGTTCACCATCTTTGGTATCGCTAAACCCTCTCGCCAAAAATGGTTTCATATTTTTGAGGCTATTCGATTTTTGCACCAAGCCATAAGTATTTGCATTTGGGCAATTTAAACCCTATAAATAATTTAAAATGCCCAAATAATCTTGAAGGTATTTTAGGCTGTTGAGAATATTTTCAAATGTGCCTCCGAATATTTTCAGGGTTTTCATAAATGGAATAGTACGTTTACTATTTCAAAACACAGAATAGAAACAAATAAAAACAAAAACAGGAAAAGCAGAGAGGAGAGAAAGCTTACCTGGACTTACCTCTCCAGCCCACCTGACCGGCCCAGCACTGCAGCTGGCCGGCCCAGCCCACCACCGCTTCCTCCCTGTCGTCTTCCCCTTGCCAGGAGGACGAGCGCGTGGCCGGCGCTAGCGAGCACGCGTCCGGCCACCTCCTGCTTGCTTGCCACTGCTGGAGTCGGCCCGAGCGCCACGTGCATCGCCTGACCCTCCCTCGACCTCTCACTCTCCTCGGCTTCCTCCCTTCTCTGCTCTCTCCACGCATGCGCCCGAGCGGAGCTAGTCATCACCGCTGCCGCGTTTGCCCGCTCGAGCCACCTCCTCGCCTCCCGACGATCCATCGGCTCCGCCACATCGCCCTGGAGCTCCAGGCCAACGGAGGCAAGCCCGGAAGCCCTGGAACGTCGCCAGCATCGTCGTCTTCACCGTTGGGCACCGGAGATTGTCGCCGCCGATCTGTCGCCCATGTGGCCTCCCGAGCTCGCTGACCCCCTCTCCGACCCTGCTGTGAGCTCCTCTTCCTCTCCCCCTAGCTCCCGTGCTCGTTTGGCCTCCATAGCCGCCGTTTCCACCTCACCCGAAAGCTCCCCGCCGCCGGCCATGGCACCGTCGTGGCTAGAGCCACAATGTCTCGAAGCCAACCTCACTTTTGTGCTCAGCGCAGCACCAGGAGCCTGTAGCCACCACCAGCTCCTCCTCCCGTGCACCATAGCGTCAAACCCGACCCTGCCCGAACTCCGGCCGCCAAGCCAAAACTCGTCGCGGCATGATTCCGCGACCCCGCATCCAACTCCCCTGCTCCTTGATGCGGGTAAGCAAAGGCTACATACGGTGCCCTCGGCACGCAGCCGACGCTCCGTAGCACGATTCCGCGCGCCTCCGCGTGCGGTGGATGGTCGCCACGGCCAAATTCGGCGGTTGTCGTGGCCGCGTGATTAGTACTAACCACCGCCACTAAACAACCACCTGAGCCAATGACAGCTGGGCCCCACGCCCTAACTAACCCAGGTTTTATTTGCGTTTAGGTTAAACTAACCCCCACGGGCCCCACATGTCAGTTTGACCTGGCCACGTCACCGTTGACCTGACCCCACCTGCCAGTGACACTAAACGCCACTCGGTCACTGACCAGTGGACCCCACTGGCCAGGGTTGACCTGGACCGCCCCTGTTGACTTGATGACATCACACCGACGTCATGCTGACACAGTTAACCATTTTCTGGATTTAAAATAATTCGGGAAATTTCAGAAAACAACTAAAACTTCTAAAAATCATAGTAATTCAACCGTAGCTCCAAATCAAATAATTTATATATGAAAAATTATCAGAAAAATCCAATCTATCCATCTGTACCACTTTCATGCATGTTAGATCAAATTATACCTACTGATCAGGTCAAATCAATTAAATGGCATTTGAATTTCACATATGGAGTTTGAATTTGAATCTTTGGTTCAAACCAACTTCATTTAATATGGTTGCTAGTTGCATTAGCTCAATCAAAAACATATTGCCATGTCATGATCATGCATCATATTGTCGCATTGCATTGATTGAGTTCCTCTTTGTTTGCCGGTAATTGTCCCCTCTCGATAGACGTGGTTCCGGCGATTGTTCGATGACACTGATGAAGAACGATAATATCTTCAGAAGTGCCAGGCAAGCAAAACCCCCTTGTTCATTCTGATACAATCCCACTCTCTCGCTCCTGCTCTCTTTTACTGCATTAGGACAACAACGATTCATCTGTTACTTGCTGCGGTAGTTGAACCCCTTTATCCTCTGCATGACCTGTCATTGCCACAAGAATAGATGAAACCCACTAGCATGAGTAGGAGTTGTTTGAGCCCTGTTGTGCCTACTCATTCATGCTTGCTTGTCATGCGTGCTACTGCTTAGAGTTGAGTCAGGTCTGATTCATCGGGAATGAATTGGAATGGTGTGTGAACATGTCTTACTGTGTGTGAGCTAAGTGTGTGAACACGTTTTGGTAAAGGTAGCGGTGAGAGGCCATGTAGGAGTACATGGTGGGTTGTCTCATTGCAGCCGTCCTCAGGAACTGAGTTCTGTGTTTGTGATCCATGAAACAGTTACTACCACACATTGGGATCCTTAATTGACTCTCTCGGCTTCTTAACCACCCTTGTTCTCTGTCCAGGAGTTGCAACTAGTTTCTGGTGTTTGTAGGATATGTGTTGGAGGCCGTGCATAGCGCTGACCCTAGGGGTGGGCTATGATGCGGTAGATACACCGTGGCCTGTGTCTTCAATGCCCGCTTGGTATCTCGGGAACCTGCACACATCGCTCGGGGCCGTTAGTGGAAACCTCGGCGGACTCCTCGGATGGAACCCGAATAGGCGATAAACCTGGACTAGGGACTTGAGTGTTTAGGCAGGCCGTGGCCGACACCCTCGCTGGGCTTCCGCTTGAAGGTTGCCGAGTACATGTCGTAAACGGCGATAAGTGGTGAGAGCGTGTGAAGAAGTACACCCGCAGGGTTATAAATGATCTATTGAATAGCCGTGTCCGCGGAGAAGGACTTCTAGGTTGCCTATAACAGTTCATAGACAAGTGAAAGTGGATACTCTAAAATGCGCAAGATAAGCATGAGTGCCATGGATGGCATTCTCGTGAGGGAGACGGAGCGGGTCCATAGTGGTGTATTGATATGGTGAATATGTGGACCTGCAGCGCCACCTCAAAAGAGTTACTTGCGGTCATAGTTCAGATAGCCACCGAGTCAAAGCTGGCTTGTCAGAGTCAAACTCCACCACCCCTTTGTTGATAATGATGCATATGTAGATAGTTCGATGTAAGTCTTGCTGAGTACGTTTGTACTCACGCTTGCTTATTTTATGTTTTGAAGAGAGACGCGGCCTCGCTAGTAGTTCCGCTTGACTTGACGCTTAGCTTGTTACCTCAGCTACGACCTTGTGCCCTCGGCAGATCTGGTAGATAGTCGGGCTTCTCAGCCTTTTTTAGTTTGTAGATGTCCGTACTCGGACATGTTAAGCTTCCGCTTGTGCTTTGACTTGTATGCTTTCGAGTGTTGGGTCATGAGACCCATGTTTGTAATATCTCGCTCCTCGGAGCCTAATGAATAAATATTTGAGTCGAGAGTTATGTTGTGATGCCATGTTGTATTTACACATATTGAGCATATTGTGTGTATGTTTGAAATGCTTGGTATGTGTGGGATCCGACAATCTAGTTGTTTATCCTTGGCAGCCTCTCATATGGGGAAATGTAGTCTAGTGCTTCCCGAGCGATAGTAGTCCGCTACAGCCCGGTTCACCGGAGTCCCGCTAGCCCAAAGACTACTGCTTTGGACACTTGACTGGCCGGCATGTGTTTCACTTCGTTCCTATGTCTGTCCCTTCGGGGAAATGTCATGCGGTGACATCCGGAGTCCTGTCTAGCCTGCTACAGCCCGGGTTACCGGAATCCTGTTAGCCCAGTGCTACAGCCCGGATTCATACGCTGATGACCGACATGCTCGATGTGATTCATGTATGCATGTCCCCATGGGTTAGTGCCGCTTTGGGTTCCCGACTAGCCATGTCGTCCCGGGTTCTCTGTCATATGGATGCTAGCGACACTATCATATACGTGAGCCAAAAGGCGCAAACGGTCCCGGGCCATGGTAAGGCGACACCCGTGGGAATACCATGCGTGAGGCCGCAAAGTGATATGAGGTGTTACCGGCTAGATTGATGTGACTTGGAATCGGGGTCCTGACACCATATCTGTTATATGCTAGGCTCGTGAAGTTTAACCTAAGTATTCCGCGTGTGCAACTGTTTTGCACCCGTTGTATTTGAACGTAGAGCCTATCACACCCGATCATCACGTGGTGTCTCAGCACGAAGAACTTTCGCAACGGTGCATACTCAGGGAGAACACTTATACTTTGATAATTTAGTGAGAGATCATCTTATAATGCTACCGTCAATCAAAGCAAGATAAGATGCATAGAAGATAAACATCACATGCAATCAATATAAGTGATATGATATGGACATCATCATCTTGTGCTTCGATCTCCATCTCCGAAGCAATCGCCATGATCACCATCGTCACCGGGCGCGACACCTTGATCTCCATCGTAGCATCGTTGTCGCCTCGCCAATCTTATGCTTCTACGACTATCGCTATCGCTAGTGATAAAGTAAAGCATTACGTATGCATTGCATTGCATACAATAAAGCGACAACCATATGGCTCCTGCCAGTTGCCGATAACTTGGTTACAAAACATGATCATCTCATACAATAAAATTTATCATCATGCCTTGACCATATCACATCACAACATGCCCTGCAAAAACAAGTTAGACATCTTCTACTTTGTTGTTGCAAATTTTACGTGGTTGCTACGGGCTGAGCAAGAACCGTTCTTACCTACGCATCAAAACCACAACGATAGTTTGTCAAGTTGGTGCTGTTTTAACCTTCGCAAGTTCCGGGTGTAGCCACACTCGGTTCAACTAAAGTTGGAGAAACTAACACCTGCCAGCCACCTGTGTGCAAAGCACGTCGGTAGAACCAGTCTCGCGTAAGCGTACGCGTAATGTCGGTCCGGGCCGCTTCATCCAACAATACCGCCGAACCAAAGTATGACATGCTGGTAAGCAGTATGACTTATATTGCCCACAACTCACATGTGTTCTACTCGTGCATATGACATCTACGCATAAAACCTGGCTCTGATACCACTGTTGGGGAATGTAGTAATTTCAAAAAAAATCCTACGCCCACGCAAGATCATGGTGATGCATAGCAACGAGAGGGGAGAGTGTGTCCACGTACCCTCGTAGACCGAAAGTGGAAGCGTTAGCACAACGCGGTTGATGTAGTCGTACGTCTTCATGATCCGACCAATCAAGTACCGAACGCACGACACCTCCGAGTTCAGCACGCGTTCAGCCCGATGACGTCCCTCGAACTCTGATACAGCCGAGTGTTGAGGGAGAGTTTCGTCAGCACGACGGCGTGGTGATGATGATGATGTTCTACCGACACAGGGCTTCTCCTAAGCACCGCTACGATATTATCGAGGTGGACTATGGTGGAGGGGGGCATCGCACACGGCTAAAAGATAAATGATCAATTGTTGTGTCTTTGGGGTGCCCCCTGCCCCCGTATATAAAGGAGCAAGGGGGGGAGAGGCGGCCGGCCAGGAGAGGGGCACGCCAGGAGGAGTCCTACTCGCACCGGGAGTAAGACTCCCTCCCTTCCTTGTTGGATTAGGAGAAGGGGGGAAAGAGGAGAGAGATAGGAAGGAAAGGGGGGCCGCCCCCTCCATGTCCAATTCGGACTAGAGGGGGAGGGGGTGCGCGGCCTGCCCTAGTCGCCTCTCCTCTTCTCCACTAAGGCCCATGTAGGCCCATTAAACCCCCGGGGGGTTCCGGTAACCTCCTAGTACTTCGGTATATATCCGATAACCCCCGGAACCATTTCGGTGTCCGAATATAGTCGTCCAATATAACAATCTTCATGTCTCGACCATTTTGAGACTCCTCGTCATGTCCGTGATCACATCTGGGACTCCGAACTACCTTCGGTAGATCAAAACATACATACTCATAATATAACTGTCATCGAAACTTTAAGCGTGCGGACCCTACGGGTTCGAGAACTATGTAGACATGACCGAGACACGTCTCCGGCCAATAACCAATAGCAAAACCTGGATCCTATATTGGCTCCCACATATTCTAAGAAGATCTTTATCAGTCAAACAACATAACAACATACATTGTTCCCTTTGTCATCGGTATGTTACTTGCCCGAGATTCGATCGTCGGTATCTCAATACCTAGTTCAGTCTCATTACCGGAAAGTCTCTTTACTCGTTCCGTAATACATCATCCCACAACTAACTCATTAGTTGCAATGCTTGCAAGGCTTAACTGATGTGCATTACCGAGTGGGCCCATAGATACCTCTCTGACAATCGGAGTGACAAATCCTAATCTCGAAATACGCCAACCCAACAAGTACCTTTGGAGACACCTGTAGAGCACCTTTATAATCACCCGATTCACGTTAGACATTTGGTAGCACACAAAGTGTTCCTCCGTAAACGGGAGTTGCATAATCTCATAGTCATAGGAACATGTATAAGTCATGAAGAAAGCAATAGCAGAATACTAAACGGTCGTGTGCTAAGCTAACGGAATGGGTCAAGTCAACCACATCATTCTCCTAATGATGTGATCCCGATAATCAAATGACAACTCATGTCTATGGCTAGGAAACATAACCATCTTTGATCAACGAGCTAGTCAAGTAGAGGCATACTAGTGACACTCTGTTTGTCTATGTATTCACACAAGTATTATGTTTCCAGTTAATACAATTCTAGCATGAATAATAAACATTTATCATGATATAAGGAAATAAATAATAACTTTATTATTGCATCTAGGGCATATTTCCTTCATGTGGGCCGTCCCGCGCGACCCCGCGGCCACCATCAGGCGCAGCGTGGAGTGGCGGAGCCCCTCCGCTTGTCAGCCGGCCCCGGGGAGCAGCGAGGCGACGCCCAGGCCAGCGGCCAGCTCGCCCTGTTCTCTGTGTCGCGTTGGAGAAGAAGGCCAGGCGGGAGGAGAGGGAAGATGCCGTGGGCCCCGCCTGTCATTCTCTCAGCGCTGACGTGGCGGACCCGCTGACTGGATTAAGTGGAAGCGCATTTCCGGTGAGTACGTCTTCAAGTAAGGAAAGTGTACTTTGCTGCTTCTTCTGTCAGGAATACGCTTTTAGTGTTATGAAGACGTATTTTCTGAAATGCGTTTTCTGTTTTTCAGCCCCGCCTGCCGAAATGCTTATTTTGTGAACATTCACTGTTTAAGCCATTTTTCTGCCTAAAAAGTGAACGGCCACAACTTTGGAACCGTAACTCCGAATGAGGTGATTCCAACGCTCACGTTCTCTGTTCGTCGAGCTCTTTTTGATGGGACCATTTTCTTTATGTTTGCACATTCTGAAAATGCCCATTTTACCCTTGCTCTAATTCAGTCCCTCTGAGAGAGAACCGTTCTACAACAAATTTTTCCAAGAATTGATCGCACCCATCCCCAGAATATTCCTCGAACCTCAGGCAAGCCAATCTCTTATCATGAGCCCTGAACTTGAATGTTGACTTTTCTTGCACCTCGTGTGTGTGTTTAGTTGCAGTAGTTTCTTGTTTGTTCCGTCTGCTGCTATTTCAGTCGTACTATATGTTTTTGTTATTTACCTTTCATGCTTGTGATTTCATGAAATAAGTTGACATGCTAGCTGGATGTTGTTACTGGTAATATCATGCCTCTGTCTAGTTTAATGTTAGTAGTATCTATGTTATGATGATTCTGTTGCACTAGTGGAATTACTAGTACTTGGTTTGCCATGTTTCCCATGCTATCACTGTTCACTTGAAAAGCTTGATGTTGTTACTGCATCTATATGTTGCATGTTAGTTGTTACATTAGGCTGTGTTTGATAGAAAAGTACTACATAAACCAAAGTATCAAAAACTTCAGTAATTTTCAGTGTAGGTATGAGAAACCATGGTTTTACCAAAACAGAGTATTTTGGAGTATTGACAATACATAGAACATGTTTGGTTGTTGCTCCACAACACTGCAAATTTTGTTGCCTAGCTGTTGTGTTTAAGCACTCAGCAGCTTTTAAAAAAAAAAAGAGGTCTGGGGTTCTTTTTTTTTATGCAGAGAAAAGACTACAGTTTTCTCAATACTACAGTATTAAAGCCACAGTTGTTAGGGGCAACCAAACAACTCATTGTAAATAAAACTATGGTAATCTAAAAAACTGTAGTATTCTCAAAATACTTAGAAAATACTTTGCTATCAAACTGGGCCTTAATGTTAAAAATATCCACATGATGATTAATTATGGAGAAGTTAATAATATGACTTAATAGCAAACCTCCTCTGTCATCACTGGGATGTCATAGTGCCACCAAATCGAGCTTTTTCCAGTGTAGCCACGTTTGCCTTGGTATGGGAAGGCCCTAATGGGTCTATTGTCATGCCTCTTGTCGGTGCCTCCAACGAGGGAAGGTTATGGGCATGCGCTACCCTGAAGGGTCCACAAAGAAGCAACCTTGTCTATCCCACCATGGCCATCTCCCACGAAGGACTTGCCTCACTAGCGGTAGATCTTCACGAAGTAGGCGATCTCCTTGCCCTCACAAACTCCTTGGTTCAACTCCACAATCTTGTCGGAGGCTCCCAAGTGACACCTAGCCAATCTAGGAGACACCACTCTCCAAGAAGTAACAAATGGTGCGTTGATGATGAACTCCTTGCTCTTGTGCTTCAAATGATAGTCTCCCCAACACTCAACTCTCTCTCATAGGTTTTGGATCTGGTGGAAAGAGGGTTTGAGTGGAAAGCAACTTGGGAAGGCTAGAGATCAAGATTCATATGGTAGGAATGGAATATCTTGGCCTCAACACATGAGTAGGTGGTTCTCTCTAAATGGTAAGTTGGAAGTGTAGGTTCGTTCGATGGCTCTCTCCACGAATGAAGAGGAGGTGGAGGGTAATATAGCCTCCACACAAAATCTAACTGTTACACACAATTTACCAAACTCGGTGGGACCGAATCGTTAAACTTCGGTCGGACCGATTTAGTAAACCTAGTGACCAAGTAGTGATTTTCGTGGACTGATATGCATCTCGATGAGGCCGATTCGGTTAGGGTTAGGGCATAATGTAATCTCGGTGAGACCGACATACAAACTCGGTGAGACCGATTTGGTAATAAGCTTTCCAGAGAGTTGGTCAGGTAAACTCGGTGGGACCGATTTGCTCTTTTCGGTGAGGCTGGAATGTTACAAAAAGGAAACAGAGAGTTTACATTGCAATCTCGGTGGGACCGACGCTCACTTCGTTAGACCAAACGCGTTCGAAGGGAAACAGAGAGATTGCAACCCCATCTTGGTGAGACCGAGATCCCTATCGGTAAGACCGATTTGCTTAGGGTTTGTGGCAGTGGCTATGACTTTTGGAATCGGTGGCGCCAGATAGAAAGAATCAGCGTGACCGATTTTGGCTTTAGGTTTAGGTCATTTGTGGATGTGGGAAAGTAGTTGAGGGTTTTGGAGCATATCACTAAGCACATGAAGCAAGAGGCTCATTAAGCAACACCTCATCCCTTCTTGATAGTATTGGCTTTTCCTATAGACTCAATGTGATCTTGGATCACTAAAATGTAAAATGAAGAGTCTTGAGCTTTTGAGCTTGAGCCAATCCTTTGTCCTTAGTATTTTGAGGGATCCACTTTCATCATCCATGCCATGCCATTCATTGAGCTTTCCTGAAACAATAGTCTTGGAATAGCATTAGCTCAATGAGCTATATGTTGTTATGAATTACCAAAACCACCTAGGGATAGTTGCACTTTCAGCTGCGCAGGCCGCCAAGGACGAGACCCAACTAAGGGAGCGCCGCGTCTTTCTTGATACCCAAGAAGATGAGTTTGCCGCTCGTGAGGAGGTGCTTGCCGCCAAGCTCCATGGCAAGGATGAAAAAATTGAGAAGCTTGTCACGCAACAGACCCAGGAGCTAGAGCAGAAGCATAAGGACACACTCGACGCTCTGGTCCTGGATCATGCTGGTAAGCTGAAGGAGGCCGTCGATGCCACCGAAGCCGCAGAGGCCACCAAGAACAAGCTGGCCAGCAAGGTGGAAAAACTGGAGGTGGAGCTGGAGAAGCACAGCAAGGAGGTCGCGACGCTCAAGAGAGACAAGGACAAGACTGCTTACACCTTGGTGGATTTGCAGGTCACTATATCTGATAAGACCAAGCTGCACTCCGAAGCCAACGACTCCATTGCTGATCTGAAGCTGAAGCTGACCACCCTGGAGGAGACCCTTGAGGGCAGCAGGGCTCGTGAGAAGAACCTGGCCAAGGACCTCCAGGATGAGAAGCTACTGCTCGAGAGCGCGGCCGCCAACTACAATGACTTCATGGATGGCGTGGGGATCTGGACCGCGTGCCTCGTCGACGTCTCGGAGAGGCTCACCACGCAGCTATCCACCATGGGCATGCTGAGCTTCAGGTTCTCTCACGATGATAGGATAACTGAGAGCGCTAGGGTGACCATGTTCTTCGAGGCCATCCTCAACGCCTTGAAGCTACTCCACGACGGCCGAGCGACTCACCTGGCCAACGAGTCTCGGAAGCTTTGCCGGGGTGTCCTTCTCAAGGTGCTCACCAAGGTGGCATACAAGAACCCTGGCATCGACCTCAGCCAAGACAGCTTGCCGGCGGATGCAGCCGGTAGGTCGCTTGAAGAGCTTGTCGCGCACATCATCAGCATGGTTGACCAAGTCAAGAGGGTGGAAGTCCAGCACCGGGACTAGGCGCTCCGCTTCTTCTTGCCGCCATGGATCCGTACCCAAAACAATTCCTCTTAAGTTAGAACCGCGACAACTATTAATGTAATATAACTTGCTATGTTTTGGATTGAATGCATGCTATCTTCCTTGTTTGATCCCTCTTTGTATGGTACAAACCCTACGCTTTATTGGAAAAGGCTTGCCGGTGCGTGCTCCCTTACCGCGAGCGCTTTGAGGACGGATCCTTAGCAGCCTGCTGGGGGTACCGCTGCCGGCAAGGCACCTTGCCGCTCTTAGTGCAGCCACTTGAGCCGTTGAGCGGACTCGAAACCGAGCAAGGGCGCAACCAATCCCGACAAGGTTCCTTCGCGTGCAGGTTTTCCTATACAAGAACACCAAGACCATTCGAGGAAAATAACCTTACATTTAAAAGAAATTCACTCGAGGTTTCATGACTTAGCTTTTCGCTGTTGTGTTCTTTTCCATAAGACGCCAATTTGAATGTCACCTGTTGGTGGCCGCACTCCCTATCCCCCCAGCAAACTTGTATGCGAGGGAACCTTCTGTCCTTGGAGAAAAAGAAAGAAGAGAAAATAGGAACATGGAACCTTGGCGGTTCATCAGTGCTTGCCGGAAGCAAACATAGTACGATATCATGGACAAGCATGCATATATATATATATATATATATATGAACATGGAAATCAACAAGAGATGTACATACTGAAGCTTATTGAACTGCGCACAGGGTCTGCGCCTGGCTCTGTATAGGGTTATATGCCTTGCCGGCAAGGCTAGTACAAAAGGGGGTTGCCGGGGGTCCCGACAACCGCGCCTCATGGGTAAAACTTGCAAAGATGCTCGATGTTCCAGGAGTTGCTCACTGGGATACCATCTTCGGTCCTCAGGCAGACTGCACCGGGCCTAGTAACTCATATTACCTGATAATGGCCTTCCCACTTTGGCGTCAACTTGTTGGAATTCTTGACCGACTATGTCGGCATTCTGGGTACGGGGGTCCCCAGACTTCCCTGCATGTGGCCCACGGCGTGGCTTTGCTAGCGGGCCTGTACGACCCATCCTCATCAACAAGGCTTTCAAGACCCTCGCGAGGGGCCAAGCCTCGCGAGGCGGACGACGCAAGACCTCCTCAGGAGCTGCCTCTCCAGGCAGGCTCACGAGGAGCGGAGATATCAAGGCGGGGCAAACCTCGCGAGGCTCCTGTGACGTGAGCCATGACGATCGACACCAGGCGGGCACCAGGCGGGCGCTAGCGTGTGCAGCGTCCTTATTTCCTCTTTGGTGCTAAGGGGGCAAGCGCAGGTGCGGAGTACCAAGGCATCAGGCAAAGGTTTCCATATCAGTGCAATGAGACCAAGACCAGCAGGCCAGCAGGACGGAGGTCACTGTGAAGCCCGAGACGGCGTCACCCCAGGGCCTTTTGCAGGCGAAGACCGCTTTTGTCAGGATAGCTTGTACTAGCTGTCCCCTTTCAAATTGCCCGCCATTGTTGGCTCCCTTTCCGCTCAATATTTGGGGAGAGGACAAGGGCCTATATAAGTAGAGCTAGCCACCACCATAGGGACAAGTGACGGAGAGGCATAGGGACATGTCACGGGGAGGCATCGATTCCTCACCCGCACAAGTTCACCAAGCACAAGAGCACCTCAACCTCAGGAGGCTGTTCTTCCCCTTGTACTGTTCATCATCAGCCCAAGAGGCAATCCACCACCACCACACACTGGAGTAGGGTATTACACCACAACGGTGGCCCGAACCAGTATAAATCTCGTGTCTTTACGTTATGAAAAGGCCTAGTTCATCCGCGAGATCTTAGCGAGCTAGGGCGTAGATCGGTAGGGGGGAAAGACTTCGCGCGCACCCCAGAGATCGAACCTTAAGGTTTTTGTCGGAACCCGAGATCCGACATTTGGCGCGCCAGGTAGGGGTGCGCCGTAGCTTCCCTTCCATCGATCTGTCGCTCCATCATCTCCATGGCGGATGCTCGCCATGCTCGAGCTGATCGTCGGGCTGCCCTCACCGCCCGCGTTGCTTAGACGGCTCCCGCCGGCAGGCCACCTCGTTGTTCTCCATCTCCCGCCGCCAACGCCGCCACCGGCCCGGCGGGGATCGAGCAGCAAGCGTCCTCGCTGCACCCATCGGTTCGGCAGGACGGCTGCATCGCCACTCCATCACTGACCCCGGCCAGTTCCTCGTCCCACGCACGTCGCTCTCCCATGGATGCGCAGGCCGCGCTCCTCATGGCGAACGAGCTCCTGCGCTACCGCCCGGTCGACAACATCTACGACGACTGGCTCGACCGTGCCGCAGGGGGCTCCTCGGCGCTGTCCCACTCTCTGCCTCGCCCTCCGCCAGCCACGGGTGACGTGGCTCATGGAGCGCCTCTCCACCTCTTCCCCAAGACTGTGCCTTGGCGCCAAGGCGCGCGCCCCACGACACGACCCACCATGTCCGGTGCCCGCGCGTGAAGAGAGAAGCTGCCAAGAGATCCCTCGGCCGCGAGAGTCTGCACCTGCGCTCCCCGCCCCGCCTCGCCATGACCGCGCGCTGCCCGCGGTGGTGGCGCACGGACCTCATCAAGACCAAGCTCCACCCCCAAGACAGGCCCCGGCAACCACGGCCAGTTGCCGCGCCTTCACCCCCGAGTTGCGTTGCGTCGCCTGGCCGGGCAAGTTCAAGCCAGACATGCCTCCTCGCTATGACGGCACCTCCGACCCCGCGGAGTTACTGGAGCTCTACGAGCTGAGCATCAAAGCAGCCAACGGCGATGAGAAAGTCATGGCGAACTGGTTTCCCATGGCTCTCAAGGATGGTGCCCACTCCTGGCTCCTGAACCTATCACCGGGCTCGATCTCTTCCTAGGACGAGATGCACAACCGCTTCGTCGCCAACTTCCAAGGCACCCGCGACCGCCCGCCGGCCGCGGGCGACCTGTGCTGCATCAAGCAACAACCAGGAAAGACCCTCCAGAAGTACATCCAGCGCTTCAACAACACTCGCCTCAAGATCCCCAAGGTCACGGACGAGACCATCATCTCCGCGTTCTCTGACGGCGTCCGCGACATCAAGATGAAGGAGGAGCTTGCTATCCACGAGGAGTTGTGCACATCTCAGGAGCTGTTCAACCTGGTGACCAAGTGCGCAAGAGCTGAGGAGGGGCGCCTCTCCCTCCTCGAGCTGCCAACTGCGGGCGCAGAGGAGAAGAAGGCCAAGGCCAAGGATGTGAAGCGCAAGGAAGCAGTTGTGCTCGCACCAGAGCCCGACACCAAGCGAGGCAGGGACCAGCCCGAGTCATCCAAGAACAACCGGCCGTTCTGCGCCTTCCACAACCTGAACACCCACAACACCAGTGACTGTCAAGAGCTCAGAGCCATTCGCGAAGGACGCTTCGGTCGACGCCCCGAGCGTAGCGACCGGGGCTACGGCCAAGGAGGAGGACGTGGAGGCGGACGCTGGGACGACTGTGGCCCATGCCAGGAGTGGCGCGACAGGCCTCGTGAGGACTGCTGGCAGGACCATCCTCACGAGGGCACCTGGAGGGACCAGCCTCATGAGGATCGTCCTCAGGGCAACGCCGGTCTGCCCCGCTGCCGCCACCACCAAGGAATGACGACCACCATCAGGACGAGGGGGTTGGGGGCTTCCAAGAGCCGCGTGCAATCGCCTGCATCTTGGGCGGCGCTCATGTCGGATTTCGGGTTCCGGCAGACCCTCTAGGTACGAACACTGGGGTGCGCGCGGAGATTTCACCCTCTACCTTCCTGCGCCTCGCCGCCTCGCTAAGATCTAAGCTATGAAAGGAACAACACAAGAGACACATGGTTTATACTAGTTCGGGCCACCATTGTGGTGTTATACCCTACTCTAGTTTGTGGTGTGGTGGATTGCCTCTTGGCTGACGATGATGAACAATACAAAGAAGAACAGCCTCGCGAGGGTCTGTTCTTGGCTGGTGCGATGAACTGCTAGGAGGAGTTCAGTCGCTCTCTCTACTGATCCCGGATGCTGGATCCTCTCTCTAGATTTCTCGATGCCTCTACCTTGTGGGTGGCTAGTCCTATTTATAGGCAAAGTCCACAGGCCTCTCCCCAAATATTGAGCGGGAAGGGCGCCAACAATTGGCCATTTTGAAGGGAACATCTAGTACACTTATCCTCGACTAAAGTTGGTCCTCGCCT
>CM038678.1:175251989-175378252 GCA_021605205.1 Aegilops longissima | reverse complement strand
AACGGCAAGAACCTCCTCGAGAGCTGCCTCTCGGGGAAGGCTCACGAGGCGGAGATATCAAGCGGGGCAAATCTTGCGAGGCTCCACGTGGCGTGAGCCATGACCAGTCGACACGGTAGGCGCCCGGCGAGCGCCTGGCGTCCTTGTTTCCTCTTTGGTTCTAAGGGCAAGCATAGCCTGGCAGTCTGCGAGCATCGGGAAAGGTTTCCATATCGATTGCACTTGAGACCAAGACAGGCCGAGGCAGGGGAGGAGTCACCGTGGAGCCAAGGCGGCATCACCCAGGGCCTTTTGCGGCGAAGACCGCTTTTGTCGAGGATAGCTTGTACTAGTTGTCCCCTTTCAAATTGCCATGCCGTTGTTGGCTCCTTCACCTGCTCAATATTTGGGGAGAGGACCGGGGCCTATATAAGTAGAGCTAGCCACCACCGTAGGGACAAGTGACGGAGAGGCATAGGGACAAGTCACGGGAAGGCATCGAATCCTCACCCACACAAGTTCACCAAGCACAAGAGCACCTCAACCTCAAGAGGCTGTTCTTACCCTTGTACTGTTCATCATCAGACCAAGAGGCAATCCACCACCACCACACACTAGAGTAGGGTATTACACCGAAACGGTGGCCCAAACCAGTATAAATCTCGTGTATTTCTGTGTTGCGAGTGCGTCGAGTTCATCCGCAACATCTTAGCGAGCTAGGGCATAGATCGGTGGGGGACCCAAGTGCACACCACGGAGTTCGAACCTTACGGGTTTTAAGACTGGTCCCAGCAGGTGAGCAGCCAAGAAGAACAGGTCGCCTTCCTCAAAGCTTTGGGCATGAACCTTGCGGCTATGGTAGCAGCGCAAGGCTTGCTGGTAGCATGCAGCTCGCACAGCAGCCTAAAGACGATCTTCCTCAAGGAGCATAGCATCATCTTGCCGCAACTGCTCTTGCTCAAGCTCATCATAAGCAAGCACTCGAGGTGATCGTATATGTGAGTTACGTAGGGAGGCATACGCCCGTACATGAGGGAAAGAGGCGTGCGGCGGTGGCTCAATTTGGTGTCGTCTTGATTGACCAAAGAACCACCGGCAACTCGTCAATCCAGCGTCTTCCGCACTTGTGCAGTCTATGAAAAGTCCTTGTTCTGAGGCCCCGCAACACTTCAGCATTTGCCCTTTCCGCCTGACCGTTGCTTCGCGGATGTGCAACAGAAGCAAAACAGATTTTACTGCCAAGGTCTTGGATGTACTACATGAAGGTGCGGCTTGTGAACTACGTGTTGTTGTCGGTGATGATGATATTTGGCACACCAAAATGGCAAACTAGTCCCTTGAAGAACTTGACGGCTGGTTGTGTTGTCACCTTTCTCACTGCTTCCAATTCTGGCCACTTTGTGAACTTGTCGATCGCAACGTACAAGTACTCAAAGCCCAAACAACGAGGAAAGGGCCCGATGCTATCGAGCCCCCGGACCAAAAATGGCCAGGAGGAGAGGATCGTCTGAAGAGCTTGAGCTTGGTGATGGAGTTTCTTGAATGGGCTGAAAGCAGCTTCACACTTGGTTACTAGTGCACTTGCATCACAGAGCGATGGGCCAAAAGAAACCTTGCGAGAATGCTTTCTGGCAAGGACTCTTGATCTATGTGAGAGCCACATATGCCTCCATGTATCTCTGCCATGCAGATCAATCGGCGGATTTGGGTTCAGCGAGACCCTTGAGGTTCGAACAACTGGTGCGCATGGAGATCTAGCCCTCTACCTACACACCCGCGCCTCGCTTGGATCTAAACTCTGAAAGGAACAACACAAAGAGACACAAGGTTTATACTAGTTCGGGCCACCATTGTGGTGTAATACCTAATCTAGTTTGTGGTGTGGTGGATTGCCTCTTGGGCTGATGGTGATGAACAATACAAGGAAGAACAGCCTCGTGAGGGTGCATTCAGGCAGGCGATGAACTGCTTGGAGGAGTTCAGTCGCTCTTTCTTTCTCTCTATCTCTCTTGATTCAAGATCCAAGATGCAAGATGCCTCTACCCTGTGGGTGGCTAGTCCTATTTATAGACAGAGGCCCTGGGCCTCTTCCCAAATATTGAGCGGGAAGGGCGCCAACAATTGGCCATTTTGAAGGGAACATCTGGTACACTTATCCTAACTAAAGTTGGTCCTCGCTTTGCCAAAGGCTCTGGTGGTGGCCTTGGCTTGGGCTCCACAATGACTTCCTTCCTGCCGTTGGGTTGGTCTTGGTCTTGTTGCACGAAATGGATGCCTTTGCTTGATGCTCTGCTGCGCTTGCTCCCTTTGCACCAAAGAGATAAGGAGGACCTTTACTGCGGGCTAAGCGCCCTTGGCGCCCTTAGTGCGTCATGGCTTGCGTCGTGGGCACCTCGTGAGTACCCGCCTTGATCTCTCCGCCTCCTCGCGAGCCAGCTGATGAGGCCATGCGAGAAGCTCCTGTCATCATCGCCCAGAGGCAGCCCCTCGCGAGGTCTTGAGCTTGTGTTGATGAAGATGGGCGTCTTGGGCCCCCCTTTGAAACCATGCCTCGGGCATGCGGCGAGCAAGTCTGAGGACCCCCATTACGAGAGCATGCAGCAGTAGCCCCAGGCCCAAAGCGTGCCGGGCTTGGCGAAGCGGGCGAAAGGGCAAGTCAGCGAGCTGCGAGCCCCTAACGAGCTGCGGCCTTAGGCGCCAGCGTGGCGGTTGATTGGGCGTGGGTGCCTCGGCAACCCGCGCAAGTTGATAAAGGAGTGGCGTCTGCCTGAGGCTTTGCTTCCTTGCTCTCACGGATTCTTGCTTAGATCCCCTTTCTTGCGCCTCTCCTTCCTGCCTCCGAAATCTTGAGATCCATTCATTGCAAGCCCTAGCAAGGCATGGCGCCTCGCTAGACCCCAGCAGGACTTGGTACTCGCCGGCCTGGACTCACCAAGCGTGTCGGGCCGAGCCTTGCCGGAGTCGCCCGGATAAGCGGCCTTGAGGACATCGGCAGGCGAAGGTGTTCAAGGCGGCTCCGCCCTACACGAGGCCAAGGGCACCTTTACCGCTCTTTGTAAGTGCCATTGTTGCGGTCTGATGCCTCCCTTTTCAGAGTTCTTATTCACTGTCCTCCGCCATTACAAGCTACAAGCTCTGCATCTCCACCCCAACTCTGTTATCCTTACAGCGATCTTAGCCTACTATTGTGAGGCTCACGTCGGGTGCAGCCCTCGGTGGCCTGCTGCGCCACTATTTCTCCCTCCGGACCTCTCGTGGTTCCACCTCTGCGTGTCTGAGCTTAAATCGCGTCTGGTAGCTCCATCGCCATTTTGAACCCGGGAAGAGGATTGAGGGCTTGAGGAGCAAGTGGGTCTTGGTAGATGTTGGCGCATCCACCTCGGCTAATCTTGCCTGAGCACCCCGCACTCAGGCGATTGGTTTCAAGTGGAGCTCGTGGACCCCATGCGAGGCGGTGTTGGAGAGATGGACATGGATCGAGGCCGGCCAGGCATGGCGGCAATGAAGCTGACCGACGCGTCGCTCTTGAGAGAATTCTGGAGCACCAGGCTGGCTCCGCCGTCAGTGCCCACTTCTCATGTGGAGGCCCCCCGAGCCCATGGTCTTGGCAGGCGAAGACACTGGCTGCGGTTCTCCATTCTTTGGTCGGAGGAGGCGTGGCGAGGTTGGAGGCGCTCTCGCCCTGTTCCTCTGCGGCGGCCCAGGAGCAGGTAGTGGAATCCATGCTTGTCTTCAGCGGGGCGGGCCCGTGCCCGTGGAAGTTCAGAGGCCTGGTGGGCGTGTCCTCCAGCGACTCAAGCGAAGAAGAAGGAGAAGGGGAGGCGTGAAGGAGGGGCTCGACTCCGAGGCGACCCGGCCAGAGAGTCGAGGCTCCCCTCCCTCGGCGCAAGTCCGCATTCTCCGCCTCTCACCCGGCGGCAGCAGCAGCGAGGATGATGGCCAGCAGGCGGCGGGGAGCTTGCCCCGATCCCGAAGAAGGACAGGACGGGCTGATCCCCAGGGTCTGCCCGGCCTCGGCGATCATGATGCCTCTGCTCCCGAGCTCCTTGAGGCTGATCCACACGCGGCTCTCGGGCTTCAAGTATGGCGGAGGTTGCTCGAGCCCAGCACGGCGACGATGGTCTTCGATTCCCATCTTATTTCTTGTTTTGTCGCCGAGGCTTGGCGTCTGTATCTCTTAGCTGGCTTTGGCGCCCATGCAAAAAGCCGAAGGATCTCTGAGGTTCCGTGCAGGGCAGCGCCTCTGCCCGTGAAAGAAGGTGACCGCAATGCACGGGCCTCTCTGCCCGGTCGTCCTCCACGAGGCTGGCTGAGCAGTGGGAGGCTGACCCCCCATAGCCCAGCGGCTCCTAAGGTGCCCTTGCTGCAGCTGCCGCCCTGGCCGTTAGGCGCAGCGAGCTCCGCCTCGAGATCTGTGGTCACGCTGCCGCCTTCTCCTCCTACCCACCACTGCTGTCTCCAACTCCTCCTACAGTTACTGGATCGTCTGCTACAGGCTGGACCCGGCTGGCAGAGATCTTTGGGGCGTCGACCTCGTCTAGTGGTGGGCGCTGGGCTAACTTCTAGCTGGATTCGCTCCGGCAACCGATTAGGCGGCGCTGGTCGAACCTCGGCAGCTTGCGACGAGAAAGCAGAGCCGTCCTTAGAGGTAGCTACTCGTGGCGCCGCCTTGGGAAGGTAGCCGATGTTGAGGTCGCTGCAAAGTGTGGAGAGCGAGCTGCGAGGCTGCGGGAACAGCTTCGCCAAGAGGCCCGCCTCGCCAAGAAGCAGGAGGAAGGCAAAAAGCTCGCGAGGTGGCCGTCAGGATCGGGGCGCCAAGCTCAAGCGTCGTGAGCGCCTAGGTGTGTTGGAGCAAGAGTTGGAGGCGAGGAAGGTCGAGCTAGGCGTCAAGGCACGGGTCCTTGCGAGGATCGCGTGGCCTTCACGGAGATGGAGGTGAAGGCTCGCACCTTCTTTGAGGAGCTTTACGATAGCAACACGGAGGCCGCTGGCGGCGTGAGGGACAGCCCGCCAAGCTGCTTCCTTCCTGGTTCGCGCTCTTGAAGATGTCGCCCTTGGCCTTGGCCCTATGGTGAGGCCGGGCGCGTCTTGTCTTCTGCGGCGCGGCGGAGTCCTCACCCGTCTACCTTCTCGATCCCAACGTCGACCTCGACAGACTTCTTTGGAGCAATGACGGACGAGCTTACGCTACTGCTCTTGAGGCCGTGAAAGGTCGTCGCGGAGCTCTCTGCTGGGAAGTTCGAGCCTTGACTCAAGCGAAGCGGTGCGCTGCCAACCCTGCGGCTCCACAAGGCAAACCCGCTCCGCGCAGCTCCACCGCCGACAAGTGACTCCGTCGTGGCTCCTATTCTGCTTTTAATTCCTGCACATGTATCATGCCTCGGGGAGGCTTTTAAACTTGCATTTGGCATTGTGATAACAGTTATGGACTGCAATATTTTCTTTTGAATTCCTTGAAATTTGCGCTTTTCCTTCCTACTTGCTTATGTTCTCGCCGTGAGCCATTTACCCCATACTCTCTCTCGGCCCCGTTAGCCCGAGCCGAAAACCGGGGCGGGACCAAGGAGTGAGGGCTACGTGACAAGTTAGGCTCTGAGTCGCGATGCTCGAGAGTCCCCTTAAGCATGAACAACAAGTAGGGAGGTGAGATGTGGGTGGATCTACCGTTCTATGTCTACAGAGCCCGGCCCGGCACATACCTCAACCGCCATTAGCCTTTCGGAACTAAGGAGTGAGGGGCTACGTGACCAGTTAGGCTCCTGAGTCGCGATGCTCGAGAGTCCCCCTTGGCCAGCTCAAGCGGCCTTGTACCATGGCTCACGCTCGGGGAGGGACATCACGACGAACCAGGCCGGGGCTGGCTAGATGGCGTGCGTCTGGGCGTGACCAGGCGCAGCCCGTGCCCACCCCTCGCGCGGCACTCCAGGAGGCGTTGCGATGAGGCCGGACTGAGCTCTGGGCTCCACAGGTTGATGCAGCCGGGGGCCACCCTCGATTGTTTATCACCGGTAGCAGACATAAGCGCTTCCGTATGTGTCACAGGCATAGCCGCTCCTCGGCGATGTCGTCGGCCAGCAGCGGACATGGTGCTTCCAGCAGTGCGTGGGAGGGGCTCCCCTCGGGAGGAGCCAGGCGTGTCAGCCCATACGACATGTGGCTGGCATGGTAGGGCTGACAGAGTGTGTCTGGGCACCGTGAGCTAGCAGCAGGACTCACGGGTCCCTACCTCAAGGCTGGTTCGCTGGCAGGGCCTTATCTTGTGATGTGTTCTTGCAGATTTGGTTGAATCGGCGCTCTCGTCCTCGGGTCCCAGCCCTCGAGCTGGTCTCGGCCGTCGCTGGTATGCCGGTCGCGATCACGTGGACAAGGCGGAGGTGAGGCTGGAGGGCGATAGAAGCCACAGTCGCGATTCTCGGTACCCCCCTTTAATGTGCAAGCGGTCGACCACGAATGAAGAAAAGGTGCCATGGATTGGCATCAAATGACAAGCATGGTGGGTGAGCATGACCGAAATAAGCATAAGAAGGATACATGCCGGGAGTGCGGCCCGGCGACTTGGGGATGATGCAGCCGAAGGCGCCCCCAACGAGGATAAGCTAGGAACATGAAATAAAAGGGATACGCGCGAGGGCGGACCCACGGCACAGGAATAATGCAGCCACAGAAGCGTTCCCAGCTAAAATGAGACTTGAAAGATGTCACTGATAGCGTTGAAGGCGAAAGGTGTTGGTGCGAGGGAGACTTCGGTGGGCTGCGGGAGCCGATCCTCCACGAGCCCCGAGGCTCGGGGGCCTCGAGGAGGCTCGGAGGTGCTGGTGGCTCCTCGTGGACCATCTCCATCTCTGCCGGGGCAGCGGAGCGCTGGCCTCTTGAGCCTCGGGATGCTCCTCATGGGCGGCATTTGGCGTGGCGTGGCAGCGTTCGGCAAGCCGTGGGGCATGCAAGCGTGGGCTGTGGGGTGGACCTTGGCGCCCCGCGAGAGGGCGGGCGTTCACGAGGCGGCTCGGTTGAGCCTGGTATGTCGTCTTGAGCGCAGCCCACCATCCTTGCACGGATGGGGAGCCACAGCGAGTAGCGGGCTGCCACTCATGACTCTTGACTCCTCTGCTCTGAATGATCTTCTTGTGAACTCCTGAGGTTCGGCCCTCCTTGTCTTGCTCCTTCTTGAGAAGCGTGCTTGAAACACGCCTCCAAGTGGTGCCCAAGTGCCTTCCTCATGACCTTAGCAAGGTCGGTGGCCCTCGAGGCCCCGAGCCACTGAGGAGGGGCGGGCGCTTTCCTATGTGAAAGGAGGTTCCCCCTGGCGGTAGCGGACCACGAGGGCCTGCCTCACGAGGGCTGGTCAGGACGATGTCTTCTTCATCTTAGAGGCGGTCTCGGGAAGCCTCCTGCTTCCTTGATCTGGGTCTTCGGTGATGCGGCTGAAAGGCTCGCTCCGGGGAGCACACGCGTCTTTCTCTTCGCGAGGGCACCATAATGACTCCATGAGTTCTGGCATCTTGAGGAGCGTTATGGCCGTGGTGGAGTTCTGACCATGAACTTAGCCAGGCGCTTTGTACCGAGGATGGCGTTGTATGGCGGCGAATGTGGGCGACGTCGAAGTCGATGAGCTCGGTCTGCGGTCGTTATCGCGAAAGGTGACGAGGCGAACCTGCCCAATCGGGACCGTGGAGCCGTCGGTGACCCAGAGAAAGGCTTGGTTGGCTGAAGCTGATTGTAAGGCGCTTGGAGATTGTTGAGCGTTTCCCGCAGACGGGGCGTTGAGCCCTGCCCGCCATCGATGAGGTCTTGGTGACCAGCCGTTCGATGATTGGGGAGCAAAGCATCGGGAGGACTCGGCTGTGGCCGCACTTGAGCTGATCCGTGAAATTTGAGCGTGATGGCGCCGCCCGACCACGAGGCGTGTGGCCCGAGCCGGGAGGACTGCATTCGCTTGGCGGGCGAACTGCTTGAAGATCTTGGCTGTGAGGCTGGGGCAGAGCTCCGCCCAAGATCTGCGGCGATCGTCTGGCGGCTCTGAAGCCCCAGCCCTCATACGATGATGGTCTTCATTTCTCCTTGGCTGCGGTGGCGGAGGAGGGAGGCCTGCGTTGCCTTGCAGGCGATCCTCATGAGGCTGATCCCTCCAGCCTCCCTCGCGGCCAGGTCCCACCAGCGATCCTCACGAGGTTGGTCGGGCCACCCTTGGCGAGGCGCGGTCTTCCGGCGTCTGCGTTCCTTCCTCCTCCTCGGCCGTAGCCCGTCGCTGCGGTCGGGGCGTCGGCGATCCTCCCTTCTCGCCTGCAGCTCGGAGATCTTGACATTCGTTGGTGTTGTGGGTGTGGAGGTCGTGGTACCTACGATGCCGGCTGCCCTTGGAAGACTCGGGCTGATCTCTGCCCGCTTGGTGTCGGGATTACGCATGAGCACGACAGCCCCCTTGCGCTTCACATCCTTGGCCTTGGGTTTCTTCTCTTAGGTGTGGCGGGCAGGCAGCTCGAGGAGGGAGGCGCCCTTTCGACCTGGCGCGCCAGTATGCAAGTTGAAAAACTCAAGGAAGTGCACAAGTCTTCATGCATCGCCCGACTCTTCCCGTCTTGACGTCGCGCTGCCGTCGGAGAAAGCGGAGATGATGGCCTCCTCGGTCACCTTAGGAATCTTGGGCGTGCATTGTTGAAGCGCTGGATGTATTTCTGCGGGGTCTCCCTGGTTGTTGCTTCATCTGGCGCATATAAGCTCCGCAGCGGTTGGCGGTCCGAGTACCTTGGAAGTTGGCAATGGCGGGTGCGCATCTCGTCGAGGAGAGATCGTGCACAGGGCGAGATTCGAGGAGCAGTGCGGGCCTCATCCTTGGCGCCATGGGAAACCAGTTCGCCATGACCTTCTCGTCTCCCTTGGCGGCCCGATGCCCAGCTCGTGAGAGCTGGAGGAACTCTTGAGGTCTGCCGTGCCGTCGTAGCGAGGAGGCAGGTGTTGCTGAACTTCTTTGGCCCACTGACTGCTGCGCTTCGGTGGTGAAAACCGCGTCGGCTGCGATGTACAGGAGGCCTTGGGTGACGAAGAGCTTGGTCTTGCGGGTCCCCATGCTGGCTGGTTTGGGAGCAGCAGGGGTCTTAACGTCTTTGGAAGCGGGGCGTGGTCGCGGCAGTGGGCAGGAGCACTCGGGTAGCTTCTTGCGGCGAGGACTTCTGGCAGCTCTGCTCTTGCAGCCTTTGCCGGGCAGGCGGGTTCCTCCCGGGGACCCGCGCCTTGGGGCGGCGCCTTCTTGAGGCGGCGGCGCCCGGGCTTCATCGCCAGCGCGAAGCGGTGCGGTCTGCCCAGGATGGGCAGCGAGAGCCCCTGCGGCGTGGGCGAGCTTCAGCGGCAGTGAAACCACTCTTCATAAACGTCGTCGATGGGGCGGTAGCGCATGAAGCTCGTTTGCGCGATGGCGCAGCTCGAGCCTCCATAAGCCTTGTGAAGCGCGAGAGAGCAAACCAGCAGGCGAAGTGAGGGGTGGCGATCGGCCGTCTTGCCTCCTGGAGGATCTTTGGGGCGATGCTTCTGCTTTCGTTCCCGCGGACGATAAGCGGCGTTAGCCAGCGGCGACGAGGCAGCGGCGCCCGCCAGCCAGGGCGAGCCATCTGGCGGCAGGAAGCGAGGCGGCTCGGCGCTTCAGCGCGGGCCTTGCGTCGGTTTATGGATCGCGGTGGTCGACGGAGAAACGAGCGGCGGAAGGCAATTCCAGCCACCCCTACCTAAGCGCGCCAAATGTCGATTTGGGTTCCGGCAGACCCTTGAGGTTCGAACCTTTGGGAATGCTGTGGCAGTGATCTCGCCCTCTACCTACACTGCCCGCTGCCTCGCTTGGATCTAAACTACGAAAGGAACAACACAAGAGACACAAGGTTTATACTAGTTCGGGCCACCATTGTGGTGTAATACCCTACTCTAGTTTGTGGTGTGGTGGATTGCCTCTTGGGCTGATGGTGATGAACAATACAAGGAAGAACAACCTCGCGAGTGTCTGTTCTTGGCCGAGGCGATGAACTGCTTGGAGGAGTTCTGTCGCTCTTTCTTTCTCTCTCTCTCTCTCTTGATTCAAGATCCAAGATGCAAGATGCCTCTACCCTGTGGGTGGCTAGTCCTATTTATAGGCAGAGGCCTGGGCCTCTTCCCAAATATTGGCGGGAAGGCGCCAACAATTGGCCATTTGAAGGGAACATCTGGTACACTTATCTGAATAAAGTTGGTCCTCGCTTGCCAAAGGCTCTGGTGGTGGCCTTGACTTGGGCTCCTAATGACTTCCTTCCTGCCGTTGGGCTGGTCTTGGTCTTGTTGCACCGAAATGGATGCCTTTGCTTGATGCTCTCGCTGCGCTTGCTCCCTTTGGACCAAGAGGAAAGGAGGACCTTTGCGTGGGCTGGCGCCCGTCTGGCGCCCTTAGTTTGTCATGGCTTGCGTCATGGGCACCTCGTGAGTACCCGCCTTGATCTCTCCGCCTCCTTGCGAGCCGACTGATGAGGCCGTGCACGAGAAGCTCCACATGTCGTCCGCCCAGCAATCTGGCCCCTCGCGAGGTCTTGAGCTTGTGTTGATGAAGATGGGCGTCTTTGGGCCCCCCTTTGAAACCTTGCGCGAGCGCGAGGCGAGCAAGTCTGCAGGGACCCCGTTCCCGAGCGCCCGACACAATCCGTTCCCCACAGGAATGCACTTCAATTTCCGCCATTCGGTCTTTTCTGTATAGGGGCGTCGTCCTGGCTGGTACATGCGGACCGATGGGCTACTTTCTGCTCCTTCTGTTCATCGGGGAGTTCCCTGTTTGGAGGCCCTGAGCGGTGTGCTTCGCCCATGCGGAGCCGAGGCTCGGCGGCAGGACTAAAGGCATGTCTTACGCCATGGGAGCGGTTATGCATGCGGCAAGGGCTTGAGGCCCTGCCGGAGCCTGTCGCTCCCCGGCAAGCTTGGCGTCGCCAGCAACATCCTTGCCGGCAGCTCCTGGGAGCTCAGCGGGAAAGTTCTTGCCGGGGCCTGACTTCCTTCACTTATTCTGTCCTACCGATGGTTCAACGGATGGCTGAGTCAATTGGAGCACAAAGGTCCCTGGTTCCACAGGTAACTTGAGGGCAACACGTTTTGACAGGTCGCCAGCAATGATGTTCTCTGCTCGATGAACATGCTCTGCTTGTAGATCATTCAAACGCTCTTCCAACATCCTCACTTCATCCACATAAGCTTCCATCAATGGGCTCTGATAATCCTTGTTCACTTGCTTCACTATGAGTTGTGAATCCCCCCCGACGATCAACTTTATGATTCCAAGGTCTCTCGCGATCCTGAGACCGACAAGCAGCCCCTCATACTTCGCAGTGTTGTTCGTCGATCTCTCCCGGGGGAAGTGCATCTAGACTACGTACTTGAGGTGCTCTCCGGTGGGCGCAACAAGAAACACACCAGCACCGGCGCCTTGCAGCGAGAAAGCCCCATCAAAGTACATAGTCCAGTCATCGCTTGTTTCCTTGCCGAGGAGAGCGGTATCTTGAATTTCTTCGTCAGGCGTTGAGGTCCATTCGGCATTGAACTCCGCCAAGGCTCTGCTCTGGATTGTCGAAGTGCTTTCAAACCTCAGACCAAAGCTTGACACTTCCAATGCCCACTCTATGATCCTTCCGGTTGCATCTGGGTTGTGCAAGATCCGTTGCAGCGGGAAGCGAGTGATGACGGTGATCTCACGTTCTTGAAAATAATGACGCAGATTCCTCGAGGCCATAAGGAGGCCGAAGAGCAACTTCTGCACACCAGAGTATCTTGACCTAGCCCCCTACAAGAGGGAGCTGACAAAATAAATCGGGTGCTGCATCATCTTCTTCCTATGTATCACTTCGTTAGCTTGTGAAGATCCTGCCTTGCCGGCACCAGACTCTGCCAGGGGTCCTGCCTTGCCAGCACTAGACCCTACCGGGGGGAGCTCTGGCTCATCAACCAACAGTCTTGCCACTGCTACTGCCTCTTCATCAACTTCCCTCTGCGCCACTAGCGTGGCACTGACCACTTGATTCGTTGCCGCTAGATATAGCATAGCGGTTCTTCTGATTTAAAGCACGACTAGTATTGGCGTGAAAGGTAATACCTCTTCAAATCCTGCAGCGCCGCCTCGGCCTCCGGGGTCCATTTCATTGGACCTGCCTTTTTCAAAATCTTGAAAAAGGGGAGGGCGCGCTCAACCGATTTGGAGATGAACCTACTCAAAGCAGCTACGCAGCCAGCAAGCAAACACACGTCTTTGACTCGTCTTGGTGCTTCAATCTGCTCAATCGCCTTGATCTTTTCGGGGTTTGCCTTGATCCCACGTTGAGACACAAAGAACCCAAGAAGTTTGCTGGATGGGACACCAAACACGCACTTCTCAGGGTTGAGCTTGAGGTTGATTTTGCACAAATTTGCAAACATTTCTTACAAATCTTGCACGAGTGTTGACGTGTCCTTGGTTTTCACCACTATGTCATCCATGTAATCTTCCATATTTCTATGGAGCTGGGGCTCAAAACCAATCTAAACTGCTCTTGCAAATGTCAAACCAGCGCTTTTCAACCCAAAAGGCATCCGTATAAAACAATACGTACCACATGGGGTGATAAAGGCGGTCTTCTCTTCGTCTTCCTTTGTCATAAATATTTGGTGGTATCCTGAATAGGCGTCAAGGAACGACATCAGGTCGCACCCGGCAGTGGAGTCCATGATCTGGTCGATGCACGACAAAGGAAAAGGATCCTTTGGACATGCTTTATTGATATCTGTATAATCAATGCACAACCTCCATTTCCCGTTTGCCTTGCGCACCACCACCGAATTGGCCAACCATGTTGGGTGGAGCACTCCTCTGACCAAGCCTGCCGCTTCCAACTTCCTAATCTCCTCGATGATGAACTCTTGTCGCTCCAAAGCTTGCTTCGACCTTACCTTGATGGGCGCGCGAGGACAGACTGACAAGGTGGTGCTCAATCACCTCCACAGGAGCCGGGGATGTCAGATGCTTGCCATGCAAATACATCGACATTTGCTCGCGAGAAGGCGACAAGCGCGCTTTCCTATTTGTTGTCGAGGGTGGAGCTTATAGTGAAAGCTCCGCCCATGCCGTCCTCCTTGACGGGCACCTTCTTGGTCTCTGGTGGTGCTTCCTTGGATTTCTTGCTCTTGCCGGTGGAGCTCTCCGGCACGTTCTCAACGGGAACGCAGCACTCCGAGGAGGCGCGTTTGCCGGAGTGGGTGCAAGAGGCCTTGCCGGGGACTGAGGTCTTGCCGGTCTTCTTCCCCTCGGGAGCTCCAGTGGCAGGAGCAAGTGCCTTGTTGGCAGGTGCTACCACCACCTCCCGATAGAGCTGTTCGGCATAGATGAGTGCATCTTTCTTGTCGGAGCCGACAATGATGATGCTCATCAGGCCGGGCATCTTCAGCGTGTTGTAGGCGTAGTGTGATGCTGCCATAAACTTGGCCAGTGCTGGACGGCCAAGGATCCCGTTATACGGCAACGTGATCTTGGCTACATAAGAAACGATCTTCTTTGTCCTGTAGTTCAACTCACCACCAAATGTGACTGGTAGTGTGATCTTACCCTTGGGCTGGCTTCTCCCTGGATTGACCCCTTGAAACGTGCCCGTCTCTTCGAGATCTCCATCAGGTATTTGCAACCTCTTGATCACCTTGGGCGAGATCAAGTTCAGACCGGCCCCACTGTCAACTAACATTTTCGTCACCTTGAGGTTGCGAATTGTTGGCGAAACCAACAACGGCAAGCACCCGACCGCGGTTGTGCGATCAGGGTGATCCCCGACGTCGAAAATGATAGGCGTGTTGGACCATTTCAGTGGCTTCTGTGCATCGATCGATGGCTCTGTCGCATTGATCTCATGCGCCCACTATTTAAGCTGGCGGTGAGAAGAATGCAACAAGGCGCCACCATCGATGCACATGGCTTCTGTGGCCTTTTGAAATTCTTGTTCACTGGACTCGTCGTCCTCTTCATGGTCACCATCTCCTTATTTCTTGCGACGGCCCCGAGCAGGCCTCTCTTGTTGCTTTTCTTTGCCGCGACACCCCCCTCGTCCACCGCGCTTCTTGCCGGACCCCACAACACCATCCTGGCCCTTCTCTTTGTCCCATCTTTCATACTCAGCTTTCTGCCTCTCCACATGCTGCTCAACTTGCCGGCAGTTCTGGAGATCATGGCCCTTGGTGCGATGGATCTTGCAGTATTGCTTGTCGGAGAACTCCGGCTTGTCGACAACCGCCAAGGCCTGGCAGGCGGCGCACCCGGCAACCTCTTTGTTGAGGTCGTCAACCTTGGCCTTCTTGGCGGTGTCGGGGTTGCCGGATTCCTTGACGGCAAGCACGGTCTTGCCCTTGCGCTTCCTGTTGAGCCATCGGCCCTGCTTTCCTGGGGCGGCGACGTCTTCGTCTCCAGAATCAATTCCCACGCCAGCATCTTCGTCGGGGTACTTCCTTCCTTCTTTAGCCCGAGCACATCTATCAGCCAAAACATAAAGTTCGGCAACATCCCTAACCTTGTTCATTGCCAGATCTTCACGCATCTTGCGGTTGTGCATGTTCTGATGAAACACACTGATGAAAGCGGCAGGATGAACATCTGGGATGGTGTACTACACATGGCTCAATCTCTGTATGTACTTGCGCAAGGATTCGCCATCCTTCTGGGGGATGAGATGCAAATCACTTGCCTGGCCAGGAGCTTGGTGGCCTCCGGTAAAGGCGCCAACAAACTCATGGCACAGATCCGACCAAGAGGAGATGGAATCTACTGGCAGGTGCATCAACCATGACATGACGTTGGGTTTGAGCACCAATGGGTAGTTGGCGAGCACCTTGCTGTCTCGAGCCCTGGCAGCTTGCATCGCAATGGTGTAAACGCTCAGGAACTCGGACGGATGAGTCTTGCCGTCGTACTTCTCCGGGACCTCTAGTTTGAACGTGCGGGTAGTGGGCCACTTGAACTGGCTCGGCTCACAGGTAAAAGCCAAATAATCTACCTCGTAAGGCAAGTCACCAGAATCCCCTGGCGCAGGCCTGTACGCAGTGGGCCCTGCATGCCTATCAGATTGATGGCGTGCTTCCCATCGCTGCTCGATGGTAGTTCGAGCGTCCACTTTAACCCGCTCCCGAAGAACTTGACGTTGGTCGCGACGAGCTCGTGGATCGGAAGAAGCCGTGGATCCATCACCACGGGCATCGACCCGCCCAGCTGGCGACCGTTACTGTCGTGGTGGAGGGGAGTGCGCCGTGGTTGCGGCGCCTCCGTCCCTTCCACCGTCGGCACTCGCCGGGTTGGTGGACCGATGCCATGAAGGGCCTGCCTCCTAGTATCGATCCTTATTGGCGTGGCCAATAAGGCTCTGGATAGCAGCCCTCCACTCTTCTGGCTTCTCTGCAGCAGGAGGGAAGTCGAGGAGTAGATGCGCTCGTGCCAATGCTTCTGTTGGTGTAGGTGGCAGCGACAAGCATGAGGAACGGGAGGTGCTCGGACTTCTAACCATGTTAGAAGGAGCGCCGTCTCGGTTCCGCGGCCGTGCACCGTCTTGACCAGCATCTTCGCGTGCCTACCAGCCCTGCGCATCTCGAGAATGATGTTGAGGACTTTTCCCGCGGCGGCACCCGGGGTCACCAACGTCGTGGCGCTGCTCGTTGCGCACGACCTGGGAAAGACTGCGGCGCATGCGCCAGCGGGGGTGTCTTAGAGGTCGCCTTTCCACCCTCGGAGGTCCACGCACCACCCGTAGACGGCATGGCTCCATCCTTGGACGCGGCGGCGCGCCGCTCGTCCTCTCGGGCGTGAACGATGCCGCTCGCCTGGCATCGGTTGCCAGAATGTTGTGGATGCTCGCGATCCGCACCTCCGCCACCATCCGTGACTATCCTGTCGCCCGTCCGTGCTGGCACGGGTGGAGCGGTTCCAGACGAACCGATCGCCATGATCACCTTCTTCTTGGGAGCCATGGTGATCAAGGAAACGACGCGCTAACCGCTACATCAGGTTTGCAGAACCTGCTCTCCCCCTACCTAGCGCGCCAAAGATGTCAAGGGAACGACACCTACGGGATCACGTGGATCCCTTCTACGGTTTGGTAGGAAAGAGTGGTGCGCAAAGAGCAGATCTAACGATCGACACGATGGATCTTTACCCAGGTTCGGGCCACTGAGAAGCGTAAAACCCTAGTCCTGCTTGAGTTTGTATTATGTCTCTTGAGCTTCGGCTAGCTGCTATGCATGCAAGCTGGGCCGGAAAGTCCAAAAAGTCTGAATCCTTCTCCAGTACGCCTTGGGCCTCCTTTTATATGTCCAAGGTGTCGGTGTCAAAACCGGCGGATCTTGTAGTAGGGGTCCTAAGCTAGGCGTCTTGGAGCGATGGTAACATGGACACGGGGTTTTACCCAGCTTCGGGCTCTCTTGATGAGATAATACCCTACATGCTGCTTTTGATTGTATTCATATGGGTGTAGTACAGAGTACACGTATCTACCACAAGATTGTAGTAATAAATATGAGATCGTCTATTGACTAGCCTGGCCTCAGGTTATATAAGACACCGGAGGCCTAGGGTTTAGGAGAGTCCTTGTCTTGGGCGCCAAGTCTTGTGGAGTCTTCCTTGTATGTGGCGAGGGTTGTCAGGCGGCCCATGAGTATCTGACCATGGGGTCCTCGGCCCAATCTAACTGATCGGGAGACGACGTGGTGAGTACCCCCTAGTCCAGGACACCGTCAGTAGCCCCCTAAACCGGTCTTCAAGTTGGGGACGCTCCTTGATTCTTCCGAACTGTTCTTCATCTTCAGTCGTCGCTTTGGAAACTGGTTCAACAAATCTTCCCATCTTCGATCTTGAGGACCGCCAAAGTGCATTCGAAGAGTTTACACATCAAGTATCCGAGGAGCCCCTTTAAGTTTCCGGCCTTTATCAATGCCTTGTTATTTTCATGCCCACCTCGGGTTTGAAGTTGTCCCGTCTTGGCGGTGTCCTCTTGCATCCGAGCTCCAGCGGGCTGTATCCGAGCTCCAGCAGCGGACTAAATCAAACTCAACGCGGGAGTATCCGAGCTCCGATGCGGACTATATCCGAGTGTCATAGATCACCTTGGCTCAAAAAATCGAAGGAGCTTAGCCGAGGCTTCTTGCCGAGAAATGCCCTCTGAGCCAACCACGGCATCAGGCTTTATCTTTGGACTGCTTCCGGGGTGTCTATTGTAGTCGAGCACCAACGTCGGACTGTATCTGAGGTAGTACACCACCTTGTCCATGAGCTGATTTTTATGAATTTAATCTCGAATTGTGCAATGTAATCTCTACTGAGATGTATAGCCAGTAGCCCTCAAGGTGCGTGTTGGCCTAATATCCGGGATACACTGAAGGAAAAAATCAAACCGCTGACCCTAGTAGCCCCGAGACTCGAAGTCGATTCATAAAATCAGCACGAGGATCAATTCCCACTTCGGCAGCATATTTAGGAATAAAACAGCGGTGTGCAAAGTCCCCGAGACTCAGGTTGTGTCGTGGAATTAACACGTCAGATGTCCTTAGTGTGAGGACTTAGTCGCGAGGCCAACGCATCTATGAGGTAGCTTGAGAGGGGTTGAGTGGAATCGAGAGACGCAACACAAGACAAGGGTTTAGACAACTTCATGTCGGATTTCAGGTTCCGGCAGACCCTTGAGGTTCGAACCTTTGGGGTGCGGCGTGGAGATCTCGCCCTCTACCTACACACCCCGCCGCCTCGCTTGGATCTAAACTCTGAAAGGAACAACACAAGAGATGCAAGGTTTATACTAGTTCGGGCCACCATTGTGGTGTAATACCCTACTCTAGTTTGTGGTGTGGTGGATTGCCTCTTGGGCTGATGGTGATGAACAATACAAGGAAGAACAGCCTCACGAGGGTCTGTTCTTGGCCGGGGCGATGAACTGGTTGGAGGAGTTCAACCGCCTTCTCTCTTTCTCTCTTTCTAGATTGCTTGACCTCTAGCTCTGTTCTGGATTCCGGATCAAGCTCTCCTCCTCTACCCTGTGGGAGGCTAGTCCTATTTATAGGCAGAGGCCACAGGCCTCTTCCCAAATATTGGCGGGAAGGCGCCAACAATTGGCCATTTGAAGGGAACATCTGGTACACTTATCCTGACTAAAGTTGGTCCTCGCCTGTCAAAGGATCTGGTGGTGACGCCGGCTTGGGCTCCACAATGACTTTCTTCCTGCCGTTGGGCTGGTCTTGGTCTCGTTGCACCGAAACGGATGCCTTTGCTTGATGCTCTCGCCTGCGCTTGCTCCCTTTGCACCAAAGAGGAAAGGAGGAAACTACGTGGGCTGGTGCCCGCCTGGCACCCTTGGTCGTCATGGCTTGCATCATGGGCACCTCGTGAGTACCCGCCTTGATCTCTCGCCTCCTCGCGAGCCCGGCTGATGAGGCGGCGCTGAGAAGCTCCATCGTCCGCCCAGCCATCCTGCCCCTCGCGAGGTCTTGAGCTTCGTGTTGATGAAGATGGGCGTGATGGGCCCCCTTTGAGCCACACCGCGGGCGGCTGGCGAACAAGTCAGGGGACCCCGTTCCCGGAAGCGCCCAGTGATAGCCCGGGCCCAAAGCGTGCGGACTTGGCGGCGGAGAAGTGAAAGGGCAAGTCTGGCGCCGCGGGCCCTAATAGCCTGCGGCCTTGGGCGCCAGCGTGGCGGTTGATTGGGCGTGGGTGCCTTAGCAACGCGAGTTGATAAAGGCGGCGTCGCCTAGGCTTTGCTTCCCTTGCTTTCTTTAGTTCTTGCTCGAGATCCCCTTTCTTGTGCCTCTCCTTTACGCATCCGAAATCTTGAGATCCACTTATTTGCACACCATAGCAAGGCATGGCGCCTCGCTAGACCTCGGCGGAGCTTGGTACTCGCCTGCCTGGACTCGCCCGAGCGTGTCGGGGCGAGAGCCTTGCCAGTGTGCGGATGGTGGCGGCCTTGAGGGCATCGGCAGGCGAAGGTGTTCAAGGTCGGCTCTGCCCTCCCTGAGGGCCAAGGGAGCACCTTCTATCCGCTCTTTGTAAGCGCCATTGTTGCCGGTCTGATGCCTCCCTTTTCCGAGTTCTTCTTCTTTGTCCTCCGCCATTACAAGCTACAAGCTCTGCATCCCCACCCCAACTCTGTTCTCCTTCTGGCGATCTTCGCCTACTATTGTGAGCCTCACGTCGGGGTGCATCCCTCAGTGGCCCTGCTGCGCCACTATTTCTCCCTCCGGACCTCTCGTGGTTCCATCTCTGCGTGTCTGAGCTTAAATGCGTCACAGTAGCTCCATCGCCATTTGAACCCGGGAAGAGGATTGAGGCTTCGAGGAGCAAGTGGGTCTTGGTAGATGTTGGGCGCATCCACCTCGGCTAATCTTGCCCAGGCACCCCACGCACTCCAGCGATTGGTCTCGAGTGGAGCTCGTGGACCCCCAGTGAGGCCGGTGTTGGAGAAGATGGACATGGATCTGAGGCCGGCCCGGCCTGGCGTGAAGCCAGAAGCTGACCAGTAGTCGGCTAGCTGAGGAATTCTGGAGCACCAGGTGGCTCAGCTTCGTCGTGCCCATTCGATGTGGAGGCCCCACGAGCCCAGCGGTCTTGGCAGCGAGACACAGCTGGCTGGTTCTCAATCTTTGGTCGAGGCGGCGTGGCGAGGTTGGAGGGCACTCCTACGCCCCTGTTCCTCCGTGACGACTGGGAGCAGGTAGTGGAGTCCATGCCCGTCTTCAACTGGGACGGGCCCGTGCCCGTGGAGGTTCCCGAGTGTGACACTCCAAAAAATTTTGTTTTGGTTTTCAGCAAAAACTTTGTTGGTTTTGAAGGAGGTCATTTAAACCCTTCCAAAAATCTCCTTCTCTCAAGAATTCTCCCTTTGACAAATGATTTTATTTTGGCATCTTCTTCAACTCTGGTGTTGGTTATTAAAAACCTTTCTTCTGATTTCTCCCCCTTCTCAAGAATTGTTTTTGGGATTTATTTTTCTTATAGAAGAAAACCCTAGGAGTTTTGGGTCTTCTCTTATTTGAAAACCATCCATGGTTTTGCCATGCCTCATGTGGCAAAATCTTCCCAAAACCCCTCCTTCCCCTTTGGGACAATTCAAATATTCTGTCCCAACAAGTCCAACTCATTTTTGGATTTTATTTCATTAAATTCTTTTCCTAAAACAATTATGTCCATTATTTTGAGCCTAGGTGATTTGCAAAGCAAGTACCTAAATGCCTTTGAGTTTTGCTCTTAAACCAACTATTCTGGATAGTCCTTGGTACCCACAACCTAGAACAATCAAGATCCAAACTTCTTCTTTTAAAAAATTTCAAATTTCAGTCTCTGCAAGTTTGGACCAGATTTGTCAAATTTGATGAAATTCATATCTCCTCTCCTCCAAAAATTCCACCAAAATTCAGGCAACTCCCAGATGCAATGAGAGGCCACTCCACCAAAAATCAGCTCAAGGAGAAACTCCCACATACCAAAATCATTTTGTCGAACACCTGGCCGGCACTGTTTCTTTGCATTTTCAGATATGTTCAGACTTTCAGAGTTCAGTGTCGTTTTCCTTCGTCATAGTTCAGTCACGCGTCGACAGTGTGCCTAGCGCGTTGCGCACAGCCCTCCTCCTGTCCAGTGCCGCCGCGCTTGGCGGTTCTGGCGTCGGTGGCACCCTGGCCCGCCCTCGCCGGCGTCTTCTGCGGCGTCGGGACCTCCCGTGGCGGCCGACAGAAGGCACCCTCGGCTGCGCCGTTCTGCGCCGCCAAGCCACACAGGAGCTTCGCGTGGCCATCTCCCTTGCCAGCGCGCGCATGCACACACCGTCGCGTGGCACAGCACGCGCAGTAGCGCTCCCGCCGGCGTGCCGCCGGCCGTTCCGATGAGATCGGCCGTAACCTCCCCACCTTGCTGAGTTGGGCACGGGATGGGCTTATTCGGCGTCTAGTCGATGCTCAAGCCCTAAACCAACTGCCCAGCCACAGCGCGCCGTAATCACTCGCGGACTTATCCGTTTGCGGCAACCGCCTCGGGCGGCTATTTATAAGCGCCTCAAGCTCGCCCTCGCCCCGCACACCTCCACCACCTCACGGACCCGCCCGGCCTGGAAGAACCTCGAGGCCCTTCTTCCTTGACTCGGCCAACTCCGTCCGCTTCGGGCTCCGGCAACGTTCTCGCTGGTGAGAGCTTCTCCACCGCCCTGGACTTGCCCGCAGCCTCATGGCACCTATAGAAGGCTAACCCCCACTCCAATTTGACCCCTGCAGCTCTCTCGGCGAGGCCCGACCACCCGAACAACCGTCCGCGGGAGCAAGGGCCGCCGTCGGCGTGGTGCTGCCGGCGACCACCACCACCACCCACCGAAGCGGAATGATGCCTTGAACACGGAGGTACCCTCCGATCTCCACCTGCCTCGCCGTGGATCGCCCGGCGACCACCCATGACTCTCGGGCACCGTCGTGCTCTGCCGCCTCTTTTGAATATTCAAACTGACGGGTGGGACCCACAGTCAGCCTCTCTGTTGTTTTTTGAACCGTTTTCGGCGTGATTCGGCAAAATCGCTTTCCAAACTGAATCGTTTTACGCACTTTTACCTTAGGCCTGAGGTTTTCTGTTTCATTACAGATGGGTCCTTGGACCAAAACTCTTATAAATTTTAAACAGAAAGGGATTTTTGAGTGATTATTATTCTGTCCTCTTGAAAATTTTGTCTAGTTTTTTATCAGATTTATTTGAAAAATATTTGGAATATTTTTTGAGCACCTTGTATTTACGTTAGTGCGTATATTTTTTGTATACCGTAGATAGAAGGAGGTGGCGGGACCCTTGAACTTCACCGAGCTAGGCCCCGACTACTCCGAACCAGGCAAGCATGTTTGAACTTTTGATATGATGAGTGTTTGGGCATGTTTGCATTAATTTTAGTATCATGGCATGTTCATGAGTATCTCGATGTAAGTTTGTCTCATAAGAGTTGAGGCAAGTGAGTTTCGGGAAATCCATGAGTTGTTGGAAACATGTTGCAAGGCCATGAGTTGGCATGAGAATGGGTTAGATGGCAGTGTTGTAGCATGCCAGTCTTATGCCAGATCGTTGACCCAGTGTCAACATAAATCAGTCAAATTCCCGTCCGTCTCCCCTTTCGTACCACCACATGTTTTCCGCAAGGGATACAACTTAGTAAGTTGCAAACCACTTCTGGTACACACCAAATCGAGAGGCGGGATGAGGGTTCCATGGCCTGGATTAAAGCCTTTCATCCGGTCGGGGGCATGGGTGTTTCGTTGGGACGAGAGGGGGCACCCTTAGGCGGCGTATATAAATTTGATCCCATGCTATTTGAGATAGTGATCTCCCCGTCTCAAAGTTTTTCTTGAACGTTGTCTAGGGTGATTCCTGGCAACATGAGGCAGGATGGGTGTGTACTGGTTAGCTGTCTTTTCTCCGAAATACCGTAAGCGGAACTAGTCCTTGTGACTACGAAATCCGTTGGTGTGGATAATTTTAGTACAAACTCTGCGAGTCACAATTCTTGAAATTCATCTTATCAATGTCCAAATCTTGTGTTCATCCTATCTTGTCAAGTGTGGGTCTACGGTGTGAAACTCCACGAGAACCATATGAGTGTTAAGATGTTTATTTTCCTGTGAATGGACTAACCCGCTTATTAACTTGTGATGAATATTTTCCGTGAGCACCATTTCTTGTAAGTTATGGATAATGAGCTATAAGCCCTTCCTGCGATGTCGACAGACGTCCGACTGTGGCATTGTTGTTTATTTATTTATGATATAAGCCCTTTCTGTGATGTCGCTCAGACGTCCGACTGTGGCATTGTTGTTTATTTATTTATGATATAAGCCCTTTTTGCGATGTCGCACAGACGTCCGACTGTGGCATTGTTGTTTACTTATTTATGATATAAGCCCTTTCTGCGATGTCGCTCAGACGTCCAACTGCGGCATTGTTATTGTTTACTTTAATTATAAGCCCTTTCTGCGATGTCGCTCAGAAGTCCGACTGCGGCATTGTTATTATTTAATTTTGTTATAAGCCCTTTCTGTGATGTCGCTCCGGCGTCCATTGCGGCTGCGCATGTCTTTTCTTTCAATATAAGCCCTTTATGAGGTGTCGCCTAGGCATCATACAATGGCAATGCTTTATTTATTTATTCACCCTTGATCGCCCGGACACCGATCGGTTTGAGTTTATCTTCTTTGGGTTTTCGAGCGGACTACGCCGATTCCTTTTACTTACCTTGCTATACTAAATTTATTGCGCATTGTTAAATTATTCATGACACCTTCATGCATACATTTGTTATATCTTTTGTCGAACTGTCTTGCGAGTACTTTCAAAGTACTCACGGCTTATTGATTTGGCGGATCTTGTGAAAGCGATCTCATGGATGAAGAGTTCGATAGCGAGTCCGGCGCCTAGAGGAATCGGTCGATCTCGTCGACCCTGGATTAGTCAGCATGATATATTAAGCTTCCGCTACCCAAATAAATTCACGAGCCTCACCTCGGCCTCGATGAGCCGCCGATGTAGAGTCATATCTCCCACTCCTTTGTGTTATTCCACCACTTTACCACGAGTCGATGGTATGCCACAACTCCTTTGTGTCATATCCGCCACTATGTATAATTATTGGTTTGCTTGTAATAAATTGTTGAGCAACTTCAGCTCGACCCTGTAATATATCATATGCTATTGGCTCATTGTATCAAGATTTTGTCTACCGGTATGGAGGATTTTCCTCTGCTTTGGATTTTATAGGTCGGTTTCTCAATAAATATTTTATTGAAAAACCGGTCGTGATCTTGAGACCAGTGGGCGTGTCCTCCGGCGATTCAGCGAAGAGAAGGGAGAAGGGGAGGCGGGAAGGAGGGCTCGACTCGGCGGCCCGCCGGAGAATCGAGGCTCCCCCCTCGGCGCAAGTCCCACGTTCTCCGCCTCTCATCGGCGGCGGCGGCAGCGAAGATGATGGCGAGCAGCGGGCGGGAGCTTGCCCCGATCGAAGAAGGATAGGACCAGAGTTGATCCCAGCGGTCTGCCCGGCCCGAGGCGATCCGTGAGCATCTTTGTCGGTGTCAAAACCGGCGGATCTCGGGTAGGGGTCCCGAGCTGTGCGTCTAAGGCGGATGGTAACAGGAGACAAGGGACCGCGATGTTTTACCGAGTTGGGCCCTCTTGATGGAGGTAAAACCCTACGTCCTGCTCGATTGATATTGATATTGTGGATGTTTAGAAGAGTGAATCTACCACGAGATCAAGGAGGCTAAACCCTAGAAGCTAGCCTATGGTATGATTGTAAGGGTTGTTGTGATGATAGTCCTACGGACTAGAGCCATCCGGTTTATATAGACAGGAGAGGGCTAGGGTTACATAGAGTCGGTTACAATGGTAGGAGATCTACATATCCGTATCGCCAAGCTTGCCTTCCACGCCAAGGAAAGTCCCATCCGGACACGGGAGAAGTCTTCAATCTTGCATCTTCATAGTCTTGGAGTCCGATCGATGATGATAGTCCGGCGATGATAGTTGGTGATGATGGTAGTCGGCTATCCGGACACCCCTAATCGAGGACTCCTCGGTAGCCCACAACCAGGCTTTAATGGCGATAAGTCCGTGCGTATATTGCTTGGCATTGCAAGCGGGTTCCTCCTCCAAATGATAGAAGATTGTGAACACCGGGATAGTGTCGGCTCTGCAAAATAAATTCCACATTCCACCGTAGAGAATAATAATATATACACAAGTTCAATCTCTGGCGTTTTTTGTGGCATGGCGTCACACCACTACCAAGCCATTACTCGAATTGTTTTTACTTTACCACCTCGGCGCATTTAGCGAAGCGGTTTCCTTAACACGTCTTGTCGAGCGGAGATCGTGTTTCCCCTTAATCCGGATTCTCATCAATACGGACGTGGGTAAGCCAACCGCGCCATTGATGGTGGCGCAGGAGATAAGTGAGTTTTACCGGGCGGTGGGGGCGTAAGACTTCGCCCGCCCATATAAGGGATAAGGATTCACCTTCTCACCTACGCCTTGTTCCTCCTTTGCTTATCCATCTCCACTACTCGAGCTCCAGCGCCCAAGTTCGCATATCTCATCTCAACCTTCTCCGACCATGCCCGGAGCGGGAGGTAAATGGTTGGCCTCCACCGTTAAGGAGGAGCAAATCGCCAAACTTCTTGCGCCGGATACCTCTCCGGCGACATCAGCGCTCGGCTGCCCGACGAGGCAGCTCATCCCCCCCGGGCCCCATGAGAGGTCGTCTTTCTTCCCCACTTCCTCCATGGACTGGGCTTTCCACTTCACCCCTTTGTCAGGGGCTCATGTTCTACTACGGCCTGGATTTCCATGATCTGGCGCGAACTTCATCCTCAACATCTCGGCGTTTATCGTCATGTGCGAGGCCTTCCTCTGCATCAACCCCACTTGACTTGTGGCTCAAGACCTTCAATGTCAAGCGAAGGTAGTGAAGGGCACTCAAGCGGAGTCTTGGGCGCCATGTTGGGCAAGATGCCCAGCGTCCTTTGAGTTGAAGGGGCCTTCGTGGAATCCGTCAAGGGGTGGCAATCGGGGTGGTTCTATATCACCGCAGCGTGACCCTAAATGGGCGGCGGCCCCGAGTTTAGATCTGGTATCCCCACGCAGCTCACCTCTGGAAGAAAGGGCTTCTTTGTGGGGTAGTTGAAAGGCTGCGGGACTCAAGCACATATCAAGAAGCTGGTGAAGAAGCTCGAGCTGGTTAACGTGGTCAGGTCATGCTCGTCGCGGATTCTCCCATGCCAAGCGGGCATTCAATCTATGGGAGTTCGATCCGGAACAGCACCGGCGCTGAGCAAGCTCTTGACCTGACGTCTGAAGGTGCTGGAAGGTGCTGTTCAAGAGCGCGAAACCCCGCATCCATGGCGAAGATCGCGATTTCGCTCATGGCCTTGAACCCGGGGTAAGTGATTCTACCCCTTCACGGGACACTTGTTTTACATAGTTTGACTCTATGTGGGTTTTAATTTCCCTTTTCCTTTGACAGGACTGGATGAGGAAGGCGGAGCAGATTACTGTCCGGCTCCTATGCGAGAAAAATCTAGTAGGCGCTCATCTGGCGAGGATGCTGGTTCGGCACCGCCGTGGTCTTGGGAGAAAAAACCAAGAAGGAGGCCATGGGTGCTCGAAAGAGTGCCGTTTTCAGGTGTCCGGCGACTCGAGGCGGACTCCTCCCGAAAATGAGGAGGAGGGAGGACTCTCTCGGAGGAGGAGAGAGAAGAGGAAGGCTTCCCCAGCAGGGGAGGCGAAGGGTCAAGAGGGAAGGACTATTCCCGGACAGCTCCGCCAACATCAGCGTTGGCGAGGAAGAATGGCCTTCAAGGGCCAGGCCTCGGCGAGATCGTAAATATCCGGTTCTGAATGATTTATAATTTCTTTTACGTGTCACATAGTGTCATTCTAATGCGCATGCTGCTGTAGTCCGGCGGTGATGATCTCCCGCTTCATCAAGCGGGTCGTTAGCTCCGTCGGATGTAGACTCCATCCGACCGCCTCCACCCCTCGCGACACGAGGGCGCGAGTGGGATCCCAGAAGGACCCATCGGGGAGGCTCGGGCGCCACAAGGCGTCCTCCGGACTTTCGCCCGGACTCCACCGGAACCCGCGGTGGTTCGGAGTCGGCAGCTGCCCCCGAGCGAAGGGCAAGACCGTGGCCGGCGGCTTCCGTCAACCGGGCGCGGGTAATTTGTTGGGCGCTGCAGGCGCTTCCATCGAGGAAGAACACCACACTATTATGAGTGCGGTGATCCGAAAAGTGCAGCTCGCCAAGGCGGGCTGACCGAAAACTGCTGATAGCCTTCTATCGAGGCTTTGAGGTAAGAAGTTAAAAATATGCAATGTAATACCGCATAGATAGTAGCCCACGATGCTCGGTTCGGTGTTGGAAAGAAAAGCGGATGAGGATCTAAAAAAGATATCATGAGGTTGCTAAAAATTATGTCAATATGGGTTGCGGGCTGCGCTGCTGACCTCTGCCGCCTTGTTGCGGAGGTCGGTGCTTTGAGCGAGGAGCTCGGCGGTCGAGCAAGAGCTCGGCAGCGCCGAGAAGCAGCTCGGGACAAAGAAGGTGAGTAACACCACTTTGAACTTGTACCTTCTGAGAAAAGGATTTAGGTTGCAACAAAAATAACAAGGATAACATGGATGCTGCGGGGCCCACGAGCGAGTGGCGACCACGAAGGAGGCCGTGTCATGACGAGCATAATCGGACCGCAGGCAGGCAGAGCGAGAAAAGCGAGGGAGGCGGGTGGCGGTGGTTCAGCAAGAGCTCCGGGCTCTCATGGAAAAGCATGAGAGTTTGGGCGTGACTCAAAGACTCAGAGTCGAGCTTGCCTCGTCTCGAAAGTGCCAAACCGCCAAGGCCGAGGCCCATAAGTCCCTTGAGGAGATTGAGTTGATGAGGAAGATAGCGGCGGGTAAGGCATTTTTCATGCAAAGCAAGCATGTGAATGTAAATTACGTGTTACTTACGGTCGGAGCTCTCGAGGCGTTTGCAGATCTGCCTCATGGCGTGTACGATGCGCCGCATTCTACCGAGCCGAGGAGGGAGCTCAGCGGAGAAAGGTCTTGGTCTCGAGTATCTTTGAGACCGGCCATCGATGCCCCTAGCGACCAGGTGAAGCAGCTGGTCGAGCTTCCTAAGGTGGCGAGCAGGCCATGAAGGGCCTCATAGTCCGTTGTGGCCTAGAGGCCATGCACAGGAGCTACTGCCGGCCTCGTCTGACGGTGGTGGATCGTGCCTGGGTGGAGGTTATCAAGCGCTCGCTTTGTATTGAAAGGTGCTTTCGTCGGGCCCTTGCCCGTGCAAAGGTGCATTAGGGCAAGCTGGATGCGGAGAAGCTAATCAGCGGCAGCGCCACCCGGCGGGCAAGGAACATCGTCGCCGAAATGTACTATAAGGCTGTCTGAAGGGTGCCATAAGATTGCGGATGAGTGCCCCGGGGATGTAATTTTGAGTAAATTAGCAATGTGTTATCACATGCGCTGAAAACTTTGTTCATATCGCTAAGCAAGCGCTTATTAATTTAAAATATTACCTTATATGCGGCCGTTTATTAAATCGAGAGATGGCAAGTCGTCGGCTTCACCCCCATGCCACAGTCTTTGGGGTGTTTGGGATAAACATGAGCTCTCTAGTTCCCATTTTGGGTCCATCGAGGCGCTCAACACAATGAACAAGGCAACGGACTTATAGTGCTTGAACACTCTCCTTAGCCATAGAATTCTATAATTTTAAATTTAGTGAAGCCCCTAGTATCGGAGGACGAATGGGGCGCTATCACGCCTTCATCGGACATAATCCGAACTTCACTCGAGCGGCGTAGGTCTTTAAGGACCGAAAGGACCTCTCGAACAGCGACCAGTCTCTCGCCTTATCATGACAGTCAGTTTTAGCTTTCTCCTTTGAGGCGTTAACCCGGCTCAACAGAGGCGCAATCGCGATGGTTCTCCCGTGCTACCTTAGCGATAGAGCGGAACGTAAGGTGCCAAACATGGGGCAGGGCAAACCCAACTATTGACCCAAGACATGATTGAAGCCGATTCATATAATGCTATAAGTTGAGGGTGCCGCACTTGTGAAAGTGTCGGACTTTATCACACCATAATCGGAGAACATAAGCCCTGGTGTATTTGGCCGTACCAGAATGTACGGATGCAACATGTCATAAATGAACATATATGTATATATATAAGGTAATGCAATTATAGGCAAAAAGTGCTGCATTTTATTGAGAAGATATGCTATGAGTGCGGAATGATACAAATAGTCACGGAAAGCAAAGTTGGGCGAATTAAAGGCGTCTCCCCGAGGTAGGCAGCGGAATGTTTGTATTTAACAAATTTAATGCTCGTGATGGAGACCACCTGAGTGTTAAATCATGACCTTTGTCCTTCCTGGCTGTTGCATCATGAGTTGGCAGGTTACGCATTGGACGGAGTTCTGTATAAAAAGAAAAATAAAAGAAAAAAGCGACACACTTGGGGCCCTGGTGTGGTCGAACCGCACTCTGGGTCTGTTGTGGTTGTGCCTCTCCCCTATGCCCATGGTATCTCCAAAGGCGTAATTATGCTGTGGAGAGCTTGTCTTACAATTTTTGAGGGCTGGGGTTGAGGCCGCATTACTCTGGCGTGCTCGGAGCGTGCGGGTGGTCTTAGTTGATGTTGCTCGGGCGCGTTTGGTGCGTGTCCGGTCGTTTAACGGCGGACTCGGAATTGCTGTAAAGGCTGCTCTGTACTTCTGCCACGAGAGCACTGTATGTTCCTCCGTTCGGAGGAAGCGTTCCGTGTTTCCATTGGCCGTGATGACTCCACGAGGGCTGGCATCTTGAGCTTAAGGTATGCATAATCGGCACCGCGTTGAATTTTACAAGCAGCGGTTCGTCCAGAGCGAGCATGATAGCCGTTGCGGAGCAGGACTATCGAAGAAGATTAACTCCTCGCTTGGAAATTATCCGGGATCCGAAGACCACTTCGGTGTAGCGAGCATGTACAATTGGCCTCGACACCTGGTATGACACCTTTGAAGGTTGTCTTTGTAGGTTTAATCCTTGAAGGGTGTATGCCCATCTTGCGCTTTGTATCTGATAAAGCAGGTTCAGGCTCTGCCGCCGTCCATCGGGACTCTCATGAGGTGAAATCCATCGGCGATTGGGTCTAAAACCAATGCGGCGAATCCTCCATGGCGGATCTTGGTCGGATGGTCTCTTGATCGAAAGTGATCGGGCAAGAGGACCATGGGTTGAATTTTTAGGCGGCGGCTCCATCGGCGTATACATCCCTTAGTGCGCTTCCGCTCCCTCTTGGGAATATCGTTGCGTATATCATGTTTACCGTCCGAACTTGAGGGAATCCCTTTTGTCCTCTGTTGTTGGGCTGCAGGGTCTCTTCCTCGTCATCGCTGTGTAGCCCCTTGTCCTTTGTTTTGGCGATTAATTTGCTGCCTTTAATACCCAACAATCTCTGTTGGTGTGGTTAGCTGGCTTTTCGGGGTTCCATGTATTTGACAAGAAGCGGTCGAGTATTCGGTCCAAATTGGGCCGGGCGGAGTGGTTCTTTTGAATGGCTTCTTCCGTTGACGGGTTTGGAGCCTCGGAATCCGGCGTTGACTGCCCGTATCCTCATTCTTTGTCGCCGTTAATCGGCGTTTGTCTTTGTTCGGCGCAACCTGCCATTGCGGTCCTTGGTATCCGGACTGCGGCGTTTTTCTTGAGGTTGTTGCTGCGAGCTAGCCAGCTATCCTCTCCCGCGAAGCGGGTCATGAGTGATGTGAGGGCTGCCATGGATTCGGCTTCTCACATGTCCTAGGTGCGGGCCAGCCACTCGTCGCGGATGTTATGTTTGAAGGCAGCGAGGCCTCTGCATCCGGACGGTCGGCGATTTGATTTTTCTTTGTTAAGAACCGTGTCGAGAATTGCACGGCGATTAAATGCAGCTGCTGGATTATGTGGCTTAGGTCATCTGCGTTGCGTTGGTCGCACATATGTGCCACGGAAGTTGTCGAGGAATGCGGCTTCCGGTCTTCCAACATCAATTGACTCTGCGGGCAGGCTGTTAAGCCAATGTCGAGCTGGTCCTTTAAGCAGCGGGAGATATTTGATGGCGTGAAGATGCGTGCGCGGGCCATGTGTATATGGAGAAGATAATCCTCAATCCAAACCGCGGGGTCTGTTGTGCCATCGTAGGATTCGATGTTAGCGGTTTAAACCCTTGAGGATTTGATGATCCATTACTTCGTCGATGAAGCATAGTGGGTGTCGGCGCCTCTGTATTGAGCAATATCGCGGCGTAGCTCGAGAGGCGTTATCTGCTGTGTTGACCCGGCGGATAGTTATATCGGTGCTGACGGTATTAAATCGTGGGTCTTAGAAGCCCACGTGATCCATAGATAGATCTGGATTGTCTTGCCTTGTCCTCAATATATCCATAAGTCCGGCGCGTTCCCCGTGGCTTCATGCTTTTGAGAGATCTTAGCGGAGTGCGGTTTTGGGGAGGGCTTGCATGCCTCTCTGTCGCTGACACGAGGTGGCGATCTGCCGTATTGTGCCTTGGTGATGCAGGTTTGTATGCCTCCTCCTCTAATCGGGGAGCAACTTGCGTTTTGGGTAACTTTTGGAGGCGTTCGAGTTTATACTCTTGACCACGAGGACCTCGGTCCATCTGCCGGCTAGTAGGTCTTGATCAGCTTGAAGGCATTGCTGCTTTTCTTTAGGCTGTTTGCCGTGGCCATTGCTTCGTCTAAGCAGCTCTTGTTCGGCGGGATCCTCGAGCCGATGAATTCATCGTCGCGAGGCTTGCCTCGTCTCCGGAGGAGGTAAGTAATTGTCATCCTCGACCTCTTAAATCTGCCGCCCTCTCGTGAGGGCTTGCCTACCTCCTCTGCGGCTTTGGATCGTCTTTGGAGGGAGTTGTCTTCGGCACTTTACGGGGTGTTATTATCTCTGTGCGGAATCTCCATTCTTGCCGTGGCGGGATTTAAATGGCGCCCGTGATAAAGTCGGCGCTTGGGCTGTTTCTTTAAGGAATCGGCCTCCGCTGCTTCTTCGCCGTCCCCATCTTTTGGGGTGTCCACCATGTATATGTCGTATGGCGAGGTGGTCTTCGGTGTCTGTGGGCCTTTGGTTCTTAATAGTCTCCGGCATCGTCGTCCATACCGTCGATGTCTTGGATCGTAGTCGAAATCGTCGGTTAAATCGTCGGCGGTGGCTCTGAAAGTGGGTGGTGGGTGGGCTCACGAATTTCTTCGTCGTCGCGTCCCAACCGTCCTGGCGTGAATTCGGCCGGGGCTCTCTGAATAGCGAAGATGCTTGATGAATTTATGATATCGCCCGAAGAAGCGAGTCTTTGAAAAGATGTCGCGGCGGTGAATTCCATGATCGGCATGTCGGATTATTTGGCGGCGCGGGGAGGTTAGTCTGGCGGAGTCGGCACCTCGGAGTCATAGGCTTTATCACGGGACAAGGTAGGTGTTGGCTCTATCGCCGTGAAGAGTCGCAGCTCGGCGGTGTCAGCCATCCGTCCTCGATCCGGCGATCGGCTCCGGACTATGGGTCGGGCGGATTCGTGTCTTGACCTCAAAGGCGTTGTCGGTGGCGAGTTAGGTCATGCCCATCGTGACAATGCACGCACGCTTCGCTGTGGCTCGAGATCCGCCGAGGATCAAGTCCCGCGGATATCGGCCGTGAAGTTTAGGCTTCAAACCTGACGGCGGCGGGCGTAGCTTCGATCTGCTCCAGATGGCCAAGCGAGTTTGCCCGCGATGCGAAACGCCCGAATAGGAAGATCTGTCGGGGAAAAGTCTCACCGAGGACTGCGTCGTTGTTGATTGAAGAGGCCATCAAGCCTATCGGTGATGACAGGGAACTCTCAATGAAAGCACCAATGTCGGCGTCAAAACCGGCGGATCTCGGGTAGGGGGTCCCGGCGTGCGTCTAGGCGGATGGTAACGAGGAGACAAGGGACACGATGTTTTACCCGAGGTTGGGGCCCTCTTGATGGAGGTAAAACCCTACGTCCTGCTCGATTGATATTGATATTGTGGATGTTTACAAGAGTGGATCTACCACGAGATCAAGGAGGCTAAACCTAGAAGCTATCCTATGGTATGATTGTAAGGGTTGTTGTGATGATAGTCCTATGGACTAGAGCCATCCGGTTTATATAGACAGGAGAGGGCTAGGGTTACATAGAGTCGGTTACAATGGTAGGAGATCTACATATCCGTATCGCCAAGCTTGCCTTCCACACCAAGGAAAGTCCCATCCGGACACGGGGAGAAGTCTTCAATCTTGTATCTTCATAGTCTTGGAGTCCGGTCGATGATGATAGTCCGGCCAATGATAGTTCGGCTGATGATGGTAGTCCGGCTATCCGGACACCCACTAATCCAGGACTCCCTCACATGCCTTCTGCTCTCGAGCTCCTTGAGGCGGATCCTTGCAGCCGGCTCTTGGGCTTCAAGTATGGGCGGAGGTTGCTCGAGCCCGCGAGCGACGACCAGTAAGTGCTCGATTCCTATCTTATTTCTTGTTTTGTCGCTGAGGCTTGACATCTGTATCTCTTGGCTAGGCTGGCGCTCGCGACAAAAAGCGAAGGATCTCTGAGGTTCCGTCACAGGGGCCAGCGCCTCTGCCCATGAAAGAAGGTGACGCAATGCAGGGCCTCTCTGCCGGTCGTCCTCCTGAGCCTGGCTGGTGGCAGGGGCGAGCTCAGCCCCACGGCCCAGCGGCTCTGAGGTGCCCTTGCACATCGCCACCACGCCTGCATTGCGGTAGCGGCAGGCTCCGCCTCGAGATCTTTGTGGTCACGCTGCCGCCTTCTCCTCCTACCCACCGATTGCTGTCTCTCAGACTCCTCCTACCATTACGGATCGTCTTCTTGCCCGGCATGGACCGGACTAGGCAGAGGATCTTTTAGGCGCCGACCCTCGTCTAGTGGCGGGCGCTTGGAGATGGTTTACGGCTGGATTCGCTCAAGCCTTCGATTCGACCAGCTGGTCCAGCCTCTCTGGCTTGTGAGGAGGAGAAGCGAGGCGTCCTTAGGGCGAAAGCTGATCGCGCACGCCTTGGGGAGGTAGCCGGTGTCGAGTGTTGCAAAGTATTTGGAGAGCTTGTGCAGAGCTGTGGGACCAACTTCAGGAGGCCATGCCGCCAGAAGCAGGAGGAAGGCATGCTCGCTCGTGGTGGCGTCAGGACGGGGCGCCAAGCTCAAAGTGCCTTGACCGCCTAAACGCAGCTGGAGCAAGAGTTGGAGCCGGAGAAGGTCGAGTTGGGCTGCAGGCCACGGGTCCTTGCCGAGATCGCTTAGCCTTCACGGAGATGGAGGTGAAGGCTACTTTTGCTTGAGGGAGCTTCGATAGAGGCACTGAAAGCCGGCTGGCGGTCGGGAGGGCAGCCCCACCAAGCTGCTTCCCTTCCTAGTTCGCTCTTGAAGATGTCACCCTTGGCTTTGGCCCTCTGGTGAGGCCGGCGCGCATGCTGTGCTTCTGCAGGCGTGGCCAGGTCCTCACCCACATCTACCTTGGCGATCCACCGTCGACCTCGATAGCTCTTTGGAGCAGGTGGTGGCGAGGCTTGCCGCTGCCTTCTTTGAGCCCGTGAAGAGTCATCACGGAGGCTCTGGCAGGAAGTTCGGGCCTTGGCAGCCAAGCCAAAGCGAGCGCTTGCCAACCCTGCGGCTCCACAAGGCGAACCCGCTCCGCGCAGCTCCACCGCCGACAAGTGACTCCGTTGTGGCTCATGTTCTGCTTTTAATTCCTGCACATGTATCATGCCTCGGGGAGGCGTTTAAACTTGCATTTGGCATTGTGATAACAGTTATGGACTGTAATATTTGCTTTGAATTCCTTGAAATTTAGCTTTTCCTCACTACTTGCTTATGTTCTCGCTTGTGAGCCATTACATCTACCTCTCGCCGCCGTTAGCTGACCAAAACCAGGGCGGGACCAAGGAGTTAGGGACTCGTGACAAGTTAGGCTCTGAGTCACGATGCTCGAGAGTCCCCTTTAGCGCCACGAACAACAAGTAGGAGGTGAGATGTGGGTGGATCTACCGTTCTCGTCTACTGAGCTGCCCGCGCATACCTCAACCGTCGTTAGCCTTTGAACTAAGGGTGAGGGGCTCGTGACGATTAGGCTCTGAGTCGTGATGCTCGAGTCCCCTTGGCAGCTCAAATAGCCTTCGTACCTTGGATCCGCTCGGGGAGGGGCGTGACGAACCAGGCCCAAGGGCTGGCTGGAGTAACGTCGTCTGGGCGTGACCAGGCGCAGCCCGTGCCCAGCCTCGCCGCAGCACTCCCAGGGGCGTTGCGATGAGGCGAGACTGCACGAGCTCTAGGCTCCCGAGGTTGATGCAGCCCGGGACCACCCTCGGTTATTTATCACGGTCTGGAACATAGCGCTTCCGTAATATGCGGGCATAGCAGCTCCTGGCGGTGTCGTCGGCCAGTAGCGGACATGGTGCTTCCACTAGTGCGTGGGAGGGGCTCCCCTCAGGGAGAAACCCGGCGTGTCATCCCATACGATATGTGGCACAACGGTAGGGCTTTGGCGAGGTGTATCACAGGCACCCGTGAGTAGCCAGGACTCCAGGGGCCCTACCTCAAGCGGGTTGCGCTGGCACTGAGCCTTATCTTGTGATGTGTTCCTGCAGATTTGGTTGAATCGGCGCTCTCGTCCTCGGGTCCGACCCTCGAGCTAGTCTCATCCGTCATTGGTATGCGAGTCGCGATGCGTGGACAAGGCGGAGGGTGAGGATGGAGAGCGATAGGAGCCCTGAGTCGCGATGCTCGGTACCCCCTTTAGCGTGCAAGCGGTGCGACATGAGCGAAGAAAGGTGTCGTGGATTGGCATCAAATAACAAGCATGATGGGTGAGCATGACCGAAATAAGCATAAAGAGGATACATGCGCTGGAGTGCAGCGGCGGCTTGGGGATGATGCAGCCGAGCGCCCCAACAAGATAAGCTAGGAGCATGAAATAAAAAGGGATACGCGCGCGGATGGACCTGCGGCTGAGGAATAATGCAGCCACAGGGGCGCTCGGCTGAAAATGAAACTTGAAAGATGTCACTGATAGCGTTGAAGACAAAGGGTGTTGGTGCGGCCGGACTCGGTGGGCTGCGGGGCGATCCTCCGAGCCCCAGGCTCGGGGGCCTCTGGAGGCTCGGGCGGCTGGTGGCTCCTCGTGGACCATCTCCATCTCTGCCGGGCTGCGGGCGCTGGCCTCTTGAGCCTCAGGATGCTCCTCATGGTGCGGCCAGCGTGGCTGCCCAGCGTTCGGCAAGCCGTAAGGCATGCGAGCGTGGCTGTGGGAGTGGACCGTGGCGCCCACCACGAGAGGGCAGGCGCTCGAGGCCGGCTCGGTTGAGCCTGGTATGTCGATCGAGATCGCAGCCCACCATCCTCGCTGGATGGGGAGCTCTCTGGCAGAGTGGCGGCGGCTGCCACTCATGACTCTTGACTCCTGCAGCTCTGAATGATCTTGGCAGCGAACTCCACGAGGTTTGGCCCTCCTTGCCTTGCTCCTTCTTGAGAAGCGTGCTTGAAACGCCTCCAAAGTGGTGCCCAGCGCCTCCTACGTGACCTTAGCAAGGTCGGTGGCCCTCGAGGCCAGGCCACTGCTGAGGAGGCGCCGGGCGCACTCCCTATCTCGATAGAAGGAGGTTCCCCCTGGCGGCGCGGACCACGAGGGCCTACCTCCTGAGGTCGGGCGGATGATCTTCTTCTTCTTAGGGGCGGTCTCGGGAAGCCTCCTGCTTCGCGATCGGGATCTTCCGGTGATCGACTGAAAGAGCTCGCTCCAGGGGAGCACACGCGTCTTTCTCTTGCGAGGGCACCGTATGACTCCGCCACTTCAGGCATCTTGAGGGCGTTATGGCCGTGATGGCTTCGACCATGAACTTGACCAGCGCTGGTACAGGGATGGCGTTGTATGGCGGCCGAATGTGGGCGGCGTCGAAGTCGATGAGCTCGGTGCGGTAGTTGTCGTGGGCCCGAAGGGGAACGGAGGCGAACCTGCCCAGCAGGGACCGTGGAGCCGCGGTGACCCCGAAAGGCTTGGTTGGTGGAGCTGATTATGCAGGCACGGAGATTGTTGAATGTTTCCACGGGCATGGCGTTGAGCCCTGCCCGCCATCGATGAGGTCTTGGTGATTAGCACGTTCTTGATGATTGGGAGCAAAAGCATCGAGGACTCATTGTGGCACGCCAGACTGATCGCAGGCTGAGCGTGATGGCGCCGCCAACCACGAGGCGTGTGGCCGAGCTTGGGAGGACTGCATTCACCAGCGGGCTTTGCTTGAAGATGTGTTGAGAGGCTGGGGCTTGAGCTCCGCCCAGGATCTGAGACGATCACTGCGCGGCTCTGAAGCCCGGCCCCTCGTCGATGATGGTCTTCATTTCTCCTTGGCTGCGGTGGCGGAGGAGGGAGGCCTCGTTGCCTTGGGGTGATCCTCGCGAGGCTGATCCCTCCTCGCCTCCTTTGCGGCCGGGTCCGCCCGCGATCTTGGCGAGTTGGTCGCGCCACCCTTAGCGAGGCAGCGGTCTTCCAGGCGTCGTGCGTTCCTTCCTCCTCCTCGGCCATAGCCCGGTCGCTGCGCAGTCGGGGCGTCGGCCGATCCTCCTTCTCTCCTTGCGGCTCGGAGCTCTTGACATTCGTTGGTGTTGTGGGTGTGGAGGTCATGGTACCGCAGTACCAGCTGCCCTTGAAGACTCGGGCTGATCTACGCCCGCTTGGTGTCGGTTACGCATGGCGCAGCATATGCGCTTCATCCTTGGCCTTGGGTTTCTTCTCTTACGGGTCTGCGGCCAGGCATCTCGAGGAGGGAGACCCCTTCCTCGACCTGGCGCGCCAGTTACGCCAAGTTGAACAGCTCAGGAAGTGCACAAGTCTTCATCATCGCCATGACTCCTCCTTCATCTTGACGTCGCGCACGTCACCGTCGGAGAAGATGATGGCCTCCTCGTCACCTTAGGAATCTTGGCGTGCGTTGTTGAGCCTTTGGATGTATTTCTGCGGGGTCTCCCACAGTTGCTGCTTGATCTGGCGCATGTCGCTCCGGCGGAGTGGCGATCCACGAGTACCTTGGAAGTTGGCGATGAAGCGGGTCGCATCTCATCGAGAGGAGATCATGCACAGAGCGAGTTGAGGAGGCAGTGCGGGCCCGTCCTTGCGCCATTGGAAACCAGTTTGCCATGACCTTCTACGTCTCCGTTGGCGGCTTCGATGCCAGCTCGTGAGGCTGAAGAACTCTGAGGTCGGCCCGTACCATCATAGCGAGGAGAGCAGGTCGGCTTGAACTTGCCGAGACCCGCCTTGCCTGCTGCTTCGGTGGTGAAGGCACGGCAACTCTTGTGGCCATGGGAGGCCTTGGGTGACGAAGCTTGGTCTTGCGGGTCCCCATGCGCTATAGCTGGGGAAGCGATCAGGGTCTTGCGTCTTTGGAGCAGGGCGTGGTCGCGACGAGCTGGGCGGGGAGGCAGGGGCAGCTTCTTGCGGCGAGGACTTCTGCAGCTCTGCTCTTGCCGTCTTTGGCCGGACGGGCGAGGTTCCGCGAGGACCCGCCTTGGGGCAGGCGCCTTCTTGAGGGGTGGCTGAGGTGCCCAGAAGCTTAGTCAGCAGTGGCGGGATCTGGTCAGTGCAGCGGGGCCGGGCGGTGTGGACCCAGGCTCGGCAGCCAGGTCGAGCCACTCTTCTTAGGCGTCGTCGAATGGGCGGTAGCCCAGGCTTCGTTTGCAGCGATGGCGCAGCTCGAGCCTCCATGAAGCCTTGAGATCGTGAGGCGAAAGAACCAGCCCGAAGGCGAGTGAGGGGTAGCAGTGCGGCCGTCTTGCCTCACGGAGGGATCTTTGGGGCGATGCTTGCTGCTCCTTCCCACCGGGCGATGGCGGCGTTAACCCAATGAGCGGCAGAGAGCAACGAGGCGCCCGCCCGGCAGAACCGTCATCAGGCGAGCAGAAGCGAGCTCGGCTCAGCAGAGCCAGCGGCGTCGAACATGAATACGATGGTCGACGGAGAAACGGCGGCGGAAAAGGCAATTCAGCGCACCTACAGCGCGCCAAATGCCGGATTCGGGTTCGGCAGACCCTTGAGTTCGAACTTTGGGGTGCCGCGGAGATCTCGCCCTCTACCTACACGCACCGCCGCCTCGCTGGATCTAAACTTCTGAAAGGAACAACACAAGAGCCAAGGTTTATACTAGTTCGGGCCACCATTGTGGTTTAATACCCTACTCTAGTTTGTGGTGTGGTGGATTGTCTCTTGGGCTAATGGTGAGGAACAATACAAGGAAGAACAGCCTCGCAAGGGTCTGTTCTTGGCCGGGGCGATGAACTGCTTGCAGGAGTTCAGCTGCCTTCTCTCTTTCTCTCTTTCTAGATTGCTTGACCTCTAGCTACATTACGTTCGGATCAAGCTCTCCTCCTCTACCCTGTGGGAGGCTAGTCCTATTTATAGAGGCGAGGCCCTTGGCCTCTTCCCAAATATTGGCGGGAAGGCGCCAACAATTGGCCATTTTGAAGGGAACATCTGGCACACTTATCACGACTAAAGTTGGTCCTCTTTGTCAAAGGCTCTGGTGGTGGCCTTGGCTTGGGCTCCACATTGACTTCTTTCTGCCGTTGGGCTGGTCTTGGTCTCGTTGCACCGAAAGCGGGCGCCTTTGCTTGATGCTCTGCCTGCGCTTTCTCCTTTGCACCAAAGAGGAAAGGAGGACACTGCGTGGGCTGGCGCCCTTTGGTGCCCTTAGTCGTCATGGCTTGCGTCATGGGCACCTTGTGAGGTACCCGCCTTGATCTCTCGCCTCCTCGCGAGCCATCCTGATGAGGCCGCTGAGAAACTCCAGGCTCATGTTCTCTTTTAATTCCTGACATGTATCATGCCTGGGAGGCGTTAAACTTGCATTTGGCATTGTGATAACAGTTATGGACTGTAATATTTGCTTTCAATTCCTTGAAATTTGCGCTTTTCCTCACTACTTGCTTATGTTCTACGCCGGGCAGAGCTCCGCCCCACGTGATACTCACCACCAAGTAGCCCCGACCAAAACCAGGACGGGACCAAGGAGTTAGGGCTACGTGATAAGTTAGGCTCGAGTCACGATGCTCGGGGAGTCCCTTGGCATTTAACAACAAGTAGGGAGGTGAGATGGGTGGATCTACCGTTCTACGTTTCAGAGCCTGGCCTCACAGATACCTCAACCGCCGTTAGCCTTCTGAACTAAGGAGTGAGGGGCTACGTGACCAGCTTAGGGTTCTGAGTCGCGATGCTCGTGAGTCCCCTCGACGCTCAAATGGCCTTTCAGCATCTTTGATCCGCCGGGGAGGGATTGCAGGACGTAACCAGGCCCAGGCCTCGGCTGGGTGGCGGCGCTCTGGGCGTGACTCCAGCGCAGCCTCGTGCCCAGCCTCCTCAAGCACGGCACTCCCGAGGGGAGGCGCGATGAGGCCAGACACCGAGCTCTAGGCTCCCGAGGTTGATGCAGCCCGGGACCACCTCGCTTGTTTATCACCGCCATGGAGCATAGCGCTCAGATGTGTACGGGCATAGCCTCCTCAGCAAATCGTCACCAGCAATGAGCATGGTGCTTCCACTAGTGCGTGAGGGGGCCTCCCGGAGGAGCCTCCGGGCGGTACAGCCCCACCGATATGTGGCTGCACCTGTAGGGCCTCGACGAGGTGATCTGGCACCCGTGAGCCAGCATGGACTCACGGGCCCTACTCAAGGCGGGCTGCCTGCACTGGCCTTATCTTGTGATGTGTTCCCGCAGATTTGTTAGATGTCGGCGCCCACGCCCCGGTCCCTGCCCTCGAGCTAGTCTCATCCGCCGCTGGTATGCTGTGTCGCGATGCCGTGGACAAGGCCGAGGGTGAGGGATGGAGAGCCAAGGGAGTTCCCGAGTCGCGATGCTCAGTACCCTTTTAACGCAAGCTACCGACATGAACGAAGAAAAGGTGTCGTGGATTGGCATCAAATAACAAGCATGATGGGTCGAACGCGATGACCAAATAAACGCGAAGAGGGATACATGCCGCTGGTCTCGCCCGAGCGGTTTGGGGATGATGCAGCCCGAGGGCGCCCAACAAGATAAGCTAGAGCATGAAATAAAGGATACACGCCGCAGGATGGACCCACGCGCCCGGGAATAATGCAGCCTCGGGGCGCCCAACTGAAATGAAACTTGAAAGATGTCACCCGAGCAGCGTTGAAGACAAAGGGTGTTGGTGCAGCAGACTGTGGGCTGCGGAGCCGATCCTCACGAGCCCCTGTGCTCAGGGCCTCGAGGCCCGGAGGCGCCGGTGGCTCGTGACCATCTCCATCTCGCCAGGCTGCGGAACGCCTCGGCCTCTTGAGCCTGTGATGCTCTCATGAGGCGCTGGCGCTGGCAGGCCTGCTTCGGCAAGCCGTAAGGCATGCGAACGTAGCTGTGGGTGGACCTTCAGAGCGCCCACACGAGAGGGCCAGAGGCGCCTCGAGAGGCGGCTCGGCTTGAGCCCTCGGTATGTCGATGCAGATGCGCAGCCCACCATCCTCGCCTGGATAGGAGCTACGGCAGCTGGGCGGCTGCCACTCATGACTCTTGACTCGCAGCAGCCTGAATGATCTTGCTGACGAACTCCCCGAGGGTTTGGCCCTCCTTGCCTTGCTCCTTCTGAGGGAAACGTGTCAAACACGCCCAAGTGGTGCCCAAGCGCCTCCCTCGGACCTTAGCAAGGTCGGTGGCCCTCCAGGGGGAGCCCCGAGCCCTGCTCGAGGAGGGCGCCGGCGCACTTTCCTATGCGACAGAAGGAGGTTCCTCTCGAGCAAAGGCGCGACCCCGAGGGGCCTACTCCCGAGGGTCCAGCCGATGATGTCTTCTTCTTCTTGGGCGGTCTCCGGAAGCCTCTCGCTCGCTGCGATCGATCTTCCAAAGGATGCGACCTGAAAGGCTCGCCCAGTGAGCACACCGCCTTTCTCTTCGCAGGCACCGTGATGACTCCGCCACTTCCTCGGCATCTTGAGGACGCTGTAGCCGCGGATGGCTTACGCCATGAACTTGACCAGCGCTGGGTACCCGAGGATGGCGCTAGTATGGCAAGCGTAATGTGGGCGACGCCGGTCGGCGAGCTCTTGTGCGGAAGTTGTCGTGGCCCCGAAGGGGATGGAGGCGAACCTGCCCAACCGGGACCGTGGAGCCGCCGGTGACCCCAGAGAAAGGCTTGGTTGGCTGGAGCTGATTGTAAGGCACTTGGAGATTGTTGAATGTTTCCACAGGCATGACGTTGAGCCCTGCCCCGCCATCGATGAGGGTCTTGGTGATTAGCACGTTGCTGATGATTGGGGAGCAAAGCATCGGGAGGACTCCGGCTGTGGCCGCACACTTGAGCTGATCCGCTGAGCTGAACGTGATGGCGCACGCCAACCACCTGAGGGGCGTGTGGCTTCGAGCTTGGGGAGGACTGCATTCACTTCGCGGGCGAACTGCTTGAAGATGTGTTGAGAGGTTGGGGCTTGAGCTCCGCCCAGATGCAAAGCGATCACGCTGCTTCCCTGGAAGCCCCCAGCCCCTCGCCCCGATGATGGTCTTCATTTCTCCTTGGCTGCGGTGGCGAGGAGGGAGGCCTCACGCTGCCTTGCGGGTGATCTCGCGAGGCTGATCCTCCACCTCCTTTGGCGAGGCGGGTCCCGCCAGCGATCTTCGCGAGGTTGGTCGCGCCACCTTGGCGCAGGGCCGCGTCTTCCCAGGTCGTATGCTCCTTCCTCCTCCTCGCCATAGCCCCGTCGCCGCGGTCGGACGCCGGGCCGATCTCCTTCTCGCACGGCTCGGAGCTCTTGACATTCGCTGGTGTTGTGGGTGTGGAGGTCATGGTACACGCAGCATCAGCTGCCCTTGGAAGACTCGGGCTGATCTCGCCCGCTGGTGTCCGGTTCGCCACAGCACGGCAGCCCCTTTGCGCTTCACATCCTGGCCTTGGGTTTCTTCTTCTTCGGGTCCGCAAGCAGCAGCTCGAGGAGGAGAGACACGCTTCGGTTCTCGGCGCACTTGGTCGCCAAGTTGAACAGCTCCAAGGAAGTGCACAAGTCTTCATGCATCGCCAGCCTCCTCCTTCATCTTGACATCGCAGCACACCGCCGGAGAAGGCGGTAGATGATGGCCTCCTCGGTCACCTTGGGAATCTTGAGGCGCGTTGTTGAAGCGCCGATGTATTTCTGCAGGGTCTCCCCGGTTGCTGCTTGATGCGGGCGATGTCGCCACGGCGGGTGGCCGGTCACGAGTACCTTGGAAGTTGGCGATGAAGCGGGTGCGCATCTCATCCCAGGAGGAGATCATGCCTGGAGCCAGGTTCAGGAGCCAGGTGCGGGCCCCGTCCTTGAGCGCCATTGGAAACCAGTTTGCCATGACCTTCTCGCTCGCTGGCGGCTCGATGCCCAGCTCAGAGCTGAAGGAACTCGCGGGGTCGGCCTGCACTCATCATAGCGAGGAGGCAGGTCTGGCTTGAACTTGCCGGGCCACGCGACGCTGCGCAGCTCGGTGGTGAAGGCACGGCAGCCTGCTGTGGCCATGGGAGGCCTTGGGTGACGAAGAGCTTGGTCTTGCGGGTCCCCATGCGCTATAGCTGGGAGCAGTGCAGGGTCTTGACGTGCTGGAGCAGGAGCGTGGTCGCGACGAGCTGGAGCGGGGAGCACTGGGCAGCTTGCAAGTAGGGACTTCCCAGCTCTCGCTTGCTTGCCGGTTGGCGCCGACGGAGCGGGTTCCGCCAGGACCACGCGCTTTGGGGCTGTGGCGCTTTCTTGAGGGGGGAGGTGGCTGAGGTGCCCCGGCGCTTGCTGCTGCTAGGCGGGATGCGGTGCAGCGGGACGGACGGCGCGGACGAGCTCGGCGACGCGGTCGAGCCACTCTTCTTAGACGTCGTCGAATGGACGGTAGCGCAGGAGCTCGCTTGTCGCGATGAGCGCAGCTCGAGCTCCATGGGCGCGCTGAATGCGTGAGACGAAGAACCAGCCGGGCGCAGTGAGGGGTAGCAAAGGCGGCAGCCTTGCCTCACGGAGGATGTTGACGATGCTTGCTGCTCCTTCCCCACCGGGCCGATGGCGGCGTTGACGGCAGCGACGGAACGACGAGGGCGCCACGACGGAGCCGCCTCTGGGCGACGCTGAAGCGAGAGCGCTCGGCGCCAGCAAGGGCCCGGCGAAGGCCGACATGGATGCAAGGGTCGACGGAGAACAGGCGGCGGAAGATTTAATTCGCGCACTTACTCGGGCGCGCTTAAATGTCGGATTTCGGGTTCCGCAGACCCTTGAGGTTCAACACCTGGGTGCACGCGAGATCTCGCCTCTACCTACCTGCACCCCGCCGCCCGCTTGGATCTAAACTACGAAAGGAACAACACAAGAGACGCAAGGTTTATACTAGTTCGGGCCACCATTGTGGTTTAATACCCTACTCTAGTTTGTGGTGTGGTGGATTGTCTCTTGGGCTAATGGTGAGGAACAATACAAGGAAGAACAGCCTCGCAAGGGTCTGTTCTTGGCCGGGGCGATGAACTGCTTGCAGGAGTTCAGCTGCCTTCTCTCTTTCTCTCTTTCTAGATTGCTTGACCTCTAGCTCTGTTCTGGATTCCGGATCAAGCTCTCCTCCTCTACCCTGTGGGAGGCTAGTCCTATTTATAGACAGAGGCCCTTGGCCTCTTCCCAAATATTGAGCGGGAAGGGCGCCAACAATTGGCCATTTTGAAGGGGAACATCCGCACACTTATCCCGACTAAAGTTGGTCCTCGCCGTCAAAGGCTCGTGGTGACGCCGCTTGGGCTCCACATTGACTTCTTTCCCGCCGTTGGGCTGGTCTTGGTCTCACTGCACCAAACGGACGCTTTGCTTGATGCTCTCGCCGCGCTTTCCCTTTGCACCAAAGAGGAAAGGAGGACATCGCGTAATGGGGCGCCCTGGGTGCCCTTGGTCGTCATGGCTTGCGCCATGGGCACCTTGTGAGGTACCCCGCCTTGATCTCTCTCGCCTCCTCATGAGCCATCCTGATGAGGCTGCTACCGAGGAAGCTCCCCGACGCCCGCCTCATGAGGCTTGGCCTCGCGAGGGTCTTGAGCTTGTGTTGATGAAGATGGGTCGTGATGGGCCCCTTGAGCCACGCCAGAGGCTACTGTGCAAATCTGGGACCCCTGCCCTGTAACGCCGACACTTCGGGCCCCGGGAAACATCTTTCGGTAACAACCCTACATGTTGTTTGAGGCTAGATCTCATTATCATCACGAAGGAGTCGCCAAAAACCGGCTCTCCTCTAGTTGTGTCTAGCCCTAGAGATTGTTTCCTGCTCCTCCCTCTTTCGGGAGCCCTGCCCCTCCTTATATAAGTTGAAGGGGCGGGTTACATGTAGAGTCCATCTCGGACTAAGGCTTAAACTATTTTGACTTCCTTTCCTAGGTTTCTTCACGTCTGCCAGTTTAACATTGTCTGCCAGTTTAACATTGTCTGCCGGTTTAACATTGTCTGCCGGTTTAACATTGTCTGTCGGTTTAACACTTGCCGGTTTACCGTCTGTCTTAGCCATCTGCCTTAACTGTCTGCCGGTTTACCACCAGCCGGTTTATCGTCTGTCTTAGCCATCTGTCTTGACTCTGTCTTAATGGTCCGCCGGTTTACCATCCGCCGGTTTACCAAGTCCCAGCCGGATTAAGACTCCAACCGGGTCATAAGCCCCCAGTTTAATTTGGATTTATCCATGCTAAACTGATCCTGATCATCCTTAAGTCCTTGTCACTTCCTTCTTCTAGAAAATCCGGTTTAATAGGCCTGCTTCATAATCAATTTGCTCACATTGGTTTCTCATAGAAAATATATTGTGAAGAATAACTCCTTTGATTCAGCTCCCAGTGCTTAAAAACAATATTGGTCCTTGAAATACTCATCTGATCTTAGGACGTAGAACTTGTCGGTTTATCATTGCCAAGATCACCAGTTTATAAATATTGATAGCACCGGGCCATACTTGTAGTTAACATCCAGCTTGAAAATATACCTCTTATATTCCTATCACTTGTAGCCCCCAAGTCTTAAGAAGGTAGCATAGCAACAGCTTAAGACTTGCTTCAATATAAATATCACAATCTTGAAGAAATCCAGGTTGTTCATCTCAATCACTAGTCAGAATTGAGTATTCCACATATGTAGCCCCCAAGTGCTGGGTTGTCATGCTTGCAGCAACCTGGGACTTGTAATTGCCTGATGCTCATAAAAACTTCAACCAGTGTAGCCCCCAAGGGCCGGGTCATTATGCAATAATGAGCAGGGACTTTATAAATATGATCATGCTTCATTGAAAATAACATCATGTGATGTAACCCCACCATGGGGCTTGAACCCACGTCCACAAGGTTAATAGTCTTGTGCTTTACCAACTGAGCAGTGGACCCTTGAATATAATGGATAAAAACTTGTGTACCTTGAATTTTCGACAGAATCAATTGTAGCCCCCAAGGGCCGGCTCATTACGACGTGATGAGTCGGGTCTTCAATAATATGAGCAAATAATGACTCTGCATTAGCCCCCAAGTGTCATGGTGCATGCTTGCAGCGACATGAGACTTGTGTATTTGATGTAATCTCAACTTAAATAATGTAGCCCCAAGTGCCGGGTTGTAAGCCTACAAAGAACTCGACTATTCCTTCCATTGTAGAATAAATTATATCCATTGGCCGAAGCGACTTTTGAAAACCTCAATCATAATACTGGTTATTGATAACCATAATAAAATTCCAGCCATGTTGGCTATTAAAGAGTTGAATAATATACCCAATGATTTATGTTTACGATTCCAATGGTAATCCAAATATATACTGGCGACTTATAGTCCAAAACCAGGCCGGGTCAATAAACACCGGATTATAAGTGATTATGTACTGACAACTTGCAGCTGAAAGTCGAGCCGGGTTAATGAACACTGGGTTAATTTGATGACTGATAGTCATGCCGGGTCAATAGACGCCGGTTCAATATAAAATTTATCAAAAGAGAAAATTCTTGACAAATGCAAATAAAACCGTGTAGTCGAGGCTTTTCAAGGGCTGCCAGGCCGCTGAGTTGAACCATTTGACAAAGCCTTTTAAGATGCGTTCCAACTAACCAATCATCGTTTTAACTTTGACAAGTTCAGGGTCTCTATGAGAGTAACTTGTCAAACGTTCGGTGGGTCATGCCAGGATTACCTGGATAGGAGTGGCTTACTTGATGAAGGCAGGTTAACCCAGGGTTTTAGGTGAATACACCAGGCTTCCAAGCCGTGGATTGATACCCAATTACAAGGGTCCTTTCAAACTCTTTGTTACTTTACACAAAGAGAACCCAAGTAACTTTGTGATCTGTGCTCAGTGGGTGCCTATGTTTGAGTTGTGCTTTAGCAACAATACTCTCTTTGGCCCCTTGGGTGTGAAGCTCCCAAGCTTTGTTGTGGCGTGATAGCCGGATTAATGGACAGAACTCCGCTTTGTAAGCTGAAGCCCCCATGTAATCAATAATATGATAAGCCAATAAGGCGGGATACCCATGTTTGAACCGTGCATCATGGCAACAGGTCCTCTTCGGCAACCTTTAGCTTTTTACAAGAGATAAATTCTTCTGAACCGGGATTTTAAACCGGATATTGAGAGCTTCAAAGCTTTATGGGAGACATCTTTCCCTTGAACCGGATTTTAAACCGGAATCTTCATTTTCAGCCGGAAATTTTCTGACGGCCTTTAAACTCGAACTTGCGAGAAGTTAATTCCTTTTTTGAGCCGGAAATTTTTAAACCGGATTTGAGAGCTTCAGTGAGACTGACTTCCTTTGAACTGTATTTTGAACCGGAATCCTTTCTGGTGACCTAGAACTTCTTCACTGAGCCGGGATTTTGTCATATATTTTTTGAGCCTGAAATTCTCTGACGGCCTTTAAATTTTCATCAATATAGCAGTAGCCTCCGGGACCGGGTTATCTTGCCCTTCAATGACCCGGAGTTCTCGGCTTGCTTTAAACTGTCAGTCATTTACTAAGTCATGTCAGTATAGCCCCCAAGTCTTAAGACGACTCGAGGGGTTGGCTTGAGATTCTCCATACTTGACCGTGACATAAACCGGCATATGGTTGAACAGCGGAACGCTAAAATGTGTTGATGCTGGAGGCGAAGTGGCGAGTTGATGAACTTTGCAACACTCATTGTATATTCTTGGCGTTTGATAACGCGATGTGAATCCATGGAAACTTGAAGTCAACTATGGCGAGTTATAAATGACCCCGTATGATTTGCGTCAATAATTCAGCCAGTGGTTCATCCCAGCTGGTTGTTGAAGAAAAACCGCAGTGGCGGCGATTTGTGTGCCTTATCCGCTGAATCATCCGGTGTAGGCAGAGGCTAAATTGTCATGCCTTGCTTCAGAGTTGTTGGAATAACCCGGACCGCGCTGCCGCGGCTTGTACATATTCATTGGGCAACGACATAAGCGCTGACTGGGTGAATTGATGTAGACCGGACCACTGCATGACTAGTGGCGTGTTTGCATGTGATGTAGATCAGCCCCGGCATGTTAATAGTTGAATGCCCATCTTTTAAGAATCGCGGTGCAGACGTATGCCAGTACGGCCTCCGTATATCATTGTAGACTAAACCACTGGATGATGCACACGAGATCTTTATACTTGTAGCTTTAATGGTCTCTTCTAGAATTTTTCTGCATAAAAGACATGGCAGTGTGAGAGTAATTGTCCTCAAAGAATAGAAAATAATACTGGAAAGTAGATAAAGCAGATAGCACCTGATATGTTTATCATATGAATAGAGACGCCGGTGCTGGATAATGCACCGTAGTGCTTTTGGATTTTTAACAAAAGAATTGATCTGATGTGTGCTGTTGAGAATGAGTAGTAGTACTAGCTCTCTTGTCGTTGAGCGCCCAGCATGAGGCTGAATTTCGTGTTTTGACCCTTTTTGGAAAGAATTTCAGTGATCTGACCCTGCTGCTAAAAATTTCGAGATTTGATTTTTGCTACCGCCAGGTAACCTCCAGCGTAGGGTTAGATAGCCTATCGCCACGGCCCATGGCGGTAGGGGTGCGACGGAGGGGACGGCGGCTGCTTTGATCACTGCTGAACGTGGAGTTATACCTACCGCCAGAGCCTCAAGCGAGTTAGGCACTACCGCCAGAGACCATGGCGGTAGGGTTTTTCAAAGGTAATGTTTCTATAACAAAGAATTGAAGGGCCTCATGGGAGTCAGTGCGACCCTACCGCCAGAGCCCATGGCGGTAGGGTCCTGTTTTTTCAGTGTAATGTTTCTGTAACGAAGAATTGAAGGGCCCTGGCAGTAGGCTGTCTGACACTACCGCCAGGGTCCTTGGCGGTAGGGTCCTGTGTTTTATGAATTTAAGTTCATTTGCTTGCTTCTTTTCAAATTCAATATGACAGTAATATTATAGAAAGTTTCACAAATATGACAACAATATCACAGATCTCAAACAATTAAACTTGGGCTTCACATACACATTAACAAATTTGAAGTGCATAGAACATTTCAAACGAACTTCAACTAATTAGTAAACGGAGAATAATCAGTTGCTCCTTCCCCTCTTGGAGGTACGGTCCTCGTTACTCTTTGAAATAGTCTCTTCGGTCTTCTTCTTGGGCCGTCGAGGAATCGGTCTCTGGAAAGGGTCTGGACTCAGCAACTCCTTCTTCTTCGGTTTCCTCTTCTTCGGCAGCTGAGATGCTTGAGACGTTTGAGTTGCTGGAGGTCCATAATCTTCATCGTACTCCTCCTCCCCGTTGCTCTCATCCTCCTCCTCCCCTTCTTCATATGTGGCCTCCTCCTCCTCCTCCTCCTCCTCCTCCTCCTGATCCTCCTCCTTATCCTCCTCCTCCTCCTCCTCCCCAACCAACCTAGACGACGAGGGAGCATGGCTCGATGAGCTGATGATACCCTGTGTGGCTACAGGCTGATAAGCTTCAACTGACCCAGCTCTAGCACACCCAAGCAGCCCTACCAGCTTGCGACAACGCTGCACGAACTTTTGCACACACAATGAAGCAAGGTCATAATAAGTATCAGATCGACTGATTGCAAGTGAAAAAGATGCATCTGTTCCGAGGAGGCTGAAAATGTACCTTCATCGCCCCCGACTCGGTCTCCGATTCTATGCTCCCGGAAGATCACCTAGTGCATCCGAGGCATCAAGATGCATCTGCTCAGCTCACCGAACTGCAACGGCATAAGTTAGTCACGATGACTAATAAAATATTTTAAAATCAACCGCCGGTTCGAACTTACCACTCTGCTGATGAGGGTGCAAACTCCCTAAATCCACTGCATGTCTCGATGCCGGTCCGGTATGCCTCGCTCATCGGGTCAGCCCACTCCAGCTCCGCGATGTCTTCCGCCATCCATCGAGGCCCGAGACGAAGACGGTGCTTCGCCATCATCGCACCACCTCATGTGTCGCCTGTAATCATCCCGCTTAGTCACTCTCCTCTCCACGCCTTTACGGTACCTCCGTCGATTCCACTCCGCCACATGAGTCTTATGCTCCTCTCCCCGCCTCAGGATCGATCGATTCTTCCGCCGCTCATCCTGCAAGGCATAAGCAACAAGAATCATCATAAGCGCAATGAGATCATCATAAGCAACAAGAAACATGATAATCTCATGGAGAACAAAGAGCTCACAGTGGAGCGTGTGGTCGCCGGTATCGGTGGATGGCCCGGGGTATGCCGATAATCCCAAACTGTGTGGGCCACGCTGTGGCAAATGCCACTCGACGGCGTATACACGATCATGGGCACAATGCACCGCCAGAGACCACGGTCCGCATCGCACATCACGCTCAGATCAAAGTCCCACTCTCGCTCTTGTCGATACGGCACCAGACACCTATTACATATACCTTGGTAAGTTCGCACTCTCGTCAATAGTGGAATCTAAGAGAAAGGTGTTGGGCGAAGTTCATATACTCACAGAAGCGCCAAAGCATCCAACTCGTTAGTGTAGGTCTTGTACGAAGTCTTGTTTAGGCCCGTAGAGTTTGACAAGGTCCCACTCGTAAGCTACGGGGGTTTCGAGTCTCGCCGCTTTCTTCGCCATAGTCTTCCCATGGGCATCTTCGCAACTTCTCCGGACGCCCCACCGACACCGCCCCCACATCCAAATGGAGAAGGCCTGCACAAAGCCACCCATATTGGACTTGTCTCCGCCCTTCCTGCTAAGTCCGCCAAGCTGCAAAACATCAAATGAGGATCAGATATAAGAAAATGTCATGGACACATTTTCGTAGGTAGGTACGCAATTAGACACTCTCTTACCGAATGGTATAGGTAGGCGAGAGATGCCGTCCCCCAACTGTACCCTGCATCCTAGTCCGCTAGGAAGAACAGATACACCCAGTTGGCAAAGTTCCCGGAGCTGTCTGGAAACACGACCTCCGAGAGAATATACCACAGATAGGCCCTCGCATAAACTCCACAGCTTGCCTCATCTGCGCCTTTGGGGTATGTCTTCCGGCTCGAGAGCCGATCAACGGCACACCAGATGTACGGTTACTTTGGCATCGGGCCGCCGGATGAGGGTGGTGACCCTCTCCGCCAGCTTGGCCCTTCCACTGACCGTGAGTGCATGACCCTCGATCGGCATTGCAGTAATCATCCCCGCCCTCTAGGGTCACCGCCATCTCCCCGCATGGCAGATGGAAAGAATGGGTCTCCGGTCTCCAACGGTCAATCAGAGCTGTGAGAGCCGCGTGGACAAGCGTCGGCGGCTGACGCTTCAACTGCAGCATGAAACCCAACAGATGGGCTTTCTGAAGAACGGCGCAGAAGCGCCGTCAGAGTCCATATGCCCATGAACCCCGTGACCCCTCATGCGCAGTGGCTGGAGCGTCTCACAAAAAGTGAACGCCAAAAGTTAGGAAATCATTTTCATCAATCCGAGAACTTTGATCAAAATTTCTTTCATATCACCTACCTCTCCGCTCTCTATGAACGGGCACGATGACCCTTGTCGAATGCCTAGTCCAGCATGGAGTACCGCTATCGATGTTGTCCGCAAGAGGTGGACGCCTTAATAGAGTTTCATAAACAAAAGCACCATAAGCATAAGCATACATAAACAAACAATGAACTCAAATCATATAAAAATAAAATTTTAAGCATATTCCTCCAACTACATCTACTACACATGATGGATCAAATCATATCAACATGCATCATATAAAAAAACCTCCAACATACATCATAGCTTCATATTTTTAAACAAAATTTTCCAAACAACATCTTCATATCATCATATCAACATGCATCATCAAACTAGGGTTCATCTTCACACTAGATCATATCATCATATCACATGCATCATCAAACTAGGGTTCATCCCTTTATCAACATTACATCATAATTTTTTTAACAAAAAAATTTATGAACTAGGGTTCATCTTCACACTAACATATGAACTATTGATTAGAGTACATATCCAATACCACTACTTACTAAAGAACTAAGAACTACAACTACAATCAATCTTAGGTGAAAACAAATCAATCTAAGTTCAAAAACATGAGGGATTTCAAGCAAATAATGCGTCGAATCGGTAGCAAGTTTGCAAAAACTAATTGGAGGGATCGAGGAGCTTACGGTTCTTCCTCGGGCCATCTCGATCCGCCAAAACGGTGAAGAATCGTTGAAGATCCAAGGGGGGGAGTGGAGGAGATGAGAGAGGAGAGAGGGCAACTTGGGGAGAAAAGGATGAACTGCCGACGGGGAGGGAGGGGTGGGGAGATGGGCAGGGCGCAGGGTTTCGGGGCAATAATCTGCTCGGACCCTACCGCCAGGTTCCCCGGCGGTATGGTTAGATAACCTACGCCACTGAAACCTCAAGCGGTAGGGTGCGATGGAGGGGACGGCGTCGTCTTCGCGCGCTGACGTGGATAAGTTTCCTACCGCCATGGGCCGTGGCGGTAGGCTATCTAACCCTACCGCCGAGAGGCCCTGGCGGTAGGAAAAAGGGTCAAATCTCGAAAAACATTCAAACAGGGGTCAGATCCTGAAATTCTTTCCAAAAAGGGTCAAAACACGAAATTCGGCCCCAGCATGATTGAGGTCTTCACGCGCTCCCCTATTTTTTAGCAAGTCCAAAACAGTGCACACGCAACCCATCGAAGAGAGTTTCCTTTTTCCTTCTTGGTTTTTTACTAGTCATCGTACTGCACCTTTCTAATGTCAGATGGAGTAATGTTGGGGAACGAGTAATTTCAAAAATTTCCTACGAACACGCAAGACCATGGTGATGGCATAGCAACGAGAGGGGAGAGGTCCGCCCACGCACTCTGAGACCGAAAGCGAAGCGCTATAACAACGCTGTTGATGTAGTCGACGCCTTCACGATCCGACCGATCCAAGCACCGAACGACGGCACCTCCGAAGTTCTGCACACGCTCAGCTCGATGACGATCCCTGACCGATCCAGAAAGTGTCGGGATGAGTTCCACAAGACGACGGCGCAGGACGATGTTGATGCTCCACCGACGCAGGGCTTCGCCTAAGCTCCGCGACGATATGACTTCTCCGCGCAGGCTTCGCTTAAGCTCCACGACGATATGACCAAGTGGAATATGGTGGAAGGGGCACCGACACGGCTAAGGAACGATCCGAGATCAACTTGTGTGTTCTAGGGTGCCCCTGCCCAGATATAAAGGAGCCAAGGGGAGGGGCTGGCCGCCAAGAGGGGCGCGGCCAGGAGTCCTACTCCTCCGGAGTAGGATTCCCTCCAATCCTAGTTGGATTAGGATTCCTGAGGGGAAAGAGAGAGGGGGGCCGCCCACCTTCCTAGTCCTAATAGGACTAGGGAAGGGGGGCGCGCCACCTAGGGCTGGCCCTTTCTCCTTTCCACCAAGGCCCACTATGGCCCATGTAGTTCCCGGGGTTCCGTAACCTCCCTGCATCTCGCAGAATTCTCGATTTCACTCGAACACTTCCGATGTCCAAATGTAGGCTTCCAATATATCAATCTTTATGTCTCGACCATTTCGAGACTCCTCGTCATGTCCGTGATCACATCCGGACTCAACAACCTTCGTGCATCAATACTTATAAACTCATAATGAACTGTCATCAAACGTTGTTGCGTAAGGACCCTACGGGTTCGAGAACTATGTAGACATGACCTAGAACCATTCTCGGTCAATAACCAATAGCGGAACCTGGATGCCCATATTGGTTCCTACATATTCTACGAAGATCTTTATCGGTCAAACCGCATAACGACATACGTTGTTCCTTTGTCATCGGTATGTTACTTACCCGAGATTCGATCGCCGGTATCCAATACCTAGTTCAATCTCGCTACGTAAGTCTCTTTACTCGCTCCGTAATACATCATCTCACAACTAACTCATTAGTTGTAATGCTTGCAAGGCTTAAGTGATGTGTATCACCGAGAAGGCCTAGAGATACCTCTCCGACAATCGGAGTGACAAAACCTAATCTCAAATACGCCAACCCAACAAGTACCTTTGGAGACACCTGTAGTACTCCTTTATAATCACCCAGCCACGCCAGACGCTTGGTAGTACCCAAAGTGTTCCTCCGTAAACGGAGTTGCATAATCTCATAGTTACAGGAACATGTATGGGTCATGAAGAAAGCATTAGCAACATACTAAACGATCAAGTGCTAAGCTAACGGAATGGGTCATGTCAATCACATCATTCTCCTAATGATGTGATCCCATTAATCAAATGACAACACATGTCTATGGTTAGGAAACATAACCATCTTCGATTAATGAGCTAGTCTTGTAGAGGCATACTAGTGACTATCTGCTTGTCTATGTATTCACACATGTATTATGTTTCCGTTAATACAATTCTAGCATGAATAATAAACATTTATCATGGTATAAGGAAATAAATAATAACTTTATTATTGCCTCTAGGGCATATTTCCTTCAGCCTCCCACTTGCACTAGAGTCAATAATCTAGATTACATAGTAATGATTCTAACACCCATGGAGTCTTGGTGCTGATCATGTTTTGCTCGTGGAAGAGGCTTAGTCAACGGTCTGCAACATTCAGATCCGTATGTATTTTGCAAATCTCTATGTCTCCCACTTGGACTTGGTCCCAATGGAATTGAAGCGCCTCTTGATATGCTTGGTCCTCTTGTGAAATCTGGATTCCTTTGCCAAGGCAATTGCACCAAGATTGTCACGAAGATCTTCATCGGTCCCGATGCACTAGGTATGACACCTAGATCGGAAATGAACTCTTTCATCCGCATTCTTCATTTGCTGCTTCAAGCAGCTATGTACTCCGCTTCACATGTAGATCCCGCCACGACGCTTTGTTTAGAACTGCACCAACCGACAGCTCCACCGCTTAATAAAAACACGATCCGGTTTATGATTTAGAATCGTCCGATCGTGTCAAAGCTTGCATCGACGTAACCATTTACGACTAGCTCTTTGTCACCTCCATATACGAGAAACATATCCTTAGTCCTTTTCGTATTTCAGATGTTCTTGACCGCTGTCCAAAGGATCCACTCGATTACTTTGGTACCTTCCCGCCAAGCTTACAGCTAAGCATACGCCGTGTCTGTACACAGATTGCATACATGATAGAGCCTATGGCTGAAGCATAGGAACATCTTTCATTTTCTCTATCTTCTCATTGTGGTCGGGCATTGAGTCCGACTCAATCTTACACCTTGTAATACAGTAAAAACCTTTCTTTGCTCGATCCATTTTGAACTTTTTCAAAACTTTATCAAGGTATGTGCTTTGTGAAAGTCCAATTGCGCCTTGATCTATCTCTATAGATCTTGATGCCCAATATGTAAGCAGCTTCACCGAGGTCTTTCATTGAAAAACTTTTATTCAAGTATCCTTTATGCTATCCAGAATTCTATATCATTTCCAATCAATAATATGTCGTCCACATATAATATTAGAAATGCTACAGAGCTCCCACTCACTTTCTTGTAAATACAAAGCTTCTCCAAAAGTCTCAGATAAACCCATATGCTTTGATCACACTATCAAAGCGCTTATTCCAACTCCGAGAGGCTTGCACTGCACCATAAATTGATCGCTGAGCTTGCACACTTTGTTAGTACCCTTTGGATCGACAAAACCTTCTCGTTGCATCATATACAACTCTTCTTCTAGAAATCCATTCAAGAATGCAGTTTTACATCCATTTGCCAAATTTCATAATCATAAATGCGGCAATTGCTAACATGATTCGGACAGACTTAAGCATCGCTACGGGTGAGAAAGTCTCATCGTAGTCAACCCCTTGAACTTGTCGAAAACCTTTCGCAACAAGTCGAGCTTTGTAGACAGTTATATTACCATCGGCGCTACCTTCTTCTTAAAGATCCATTTATTTTCAATGGCTTGCCGATCATCGGCAAGTCAACCAAAGTCCATACTTTGTTCTCATACATGGATCCCATCTCAGATTTCATGGCTTCCAGCCATTTTATGAATCTGGCTCACCATCGCTTCTTCATAGTTTGTAGGTTCGCCATGGTCAAGTAACATGACTTCCGTAATAAGATTACCGCATCACTGTGCGATTTTACTCGTTGACCCACGGTTCAGAGTAACTTGATCTCAAGCTTCATGATCATCATCATTAGTTTCCTCACTAATTGGTGTAGTTGTCACAGAACCATTTCTTGTGATGAACTACTTTCCAATAAGGGAGCAGATACGCTTATCTCATCAAGTTCTACTTTCCTCCCACTCACTTCTTTCGAGAGAAACTCCTTCTAGAAAGGATCCGAATTTAGCAACGAAAATCTTGCCTTCAGATCTGTGATAGAAGGTGTACCCAACAGTCTCCTTTGGGTATCCTATGAAGACACATTTTTCCGATTTGGGTTCGAGCTTATCCGTTGAAGTTTCTTTACATAAGCATCGCAGCCCCAAACTTTAAGAAACGACAACTTTGGTTTCTTGCCAAACCACAGTTCATAAGGCGCCGCCTCAACGGATTTTGACGGTGTCCTATTTAACGTGAATGCGCCGCCTCTAAAGCATAACCCCAAAACGATAGCGTAAATCGAAATAGACATCATAGATCGCACCATATCTAGTAAAGTACGACACGACGCTCGACACACCATTTCTCCGTGGTGTTCCGGTATGGAGTTGCTAAACTATTCCACATTGTTTCAAATGTAAACCAAACTCAGAACTCAAATATTCTCCTCCACGATCAGATCGAGAAACTTTATTTTCTTGTTACGATGATTTTCCACTTCACTCTGAAATTCTTTGAACTTTTCAAATGTTTCAGATTTGTGTTTCATTAAGTAGATATACCCATATCTACTCAAATCATCTGTGAAGGTGAGAAAATAACGATATCCGCCACGAGCTTCAACATTCATCGGACCACATACATCTCAGATGTATGATTTCCAACAAATCTGTTGCTCTCCCATACAACCGAGAACGGTGTTTTAGTCATCTTGCCCATGAGGCACGGTTCGCAAGTACCAAGTGATTCATAATCAAGTGATTCCAAAAGTCCATCTGTATGGAGTTTCTTCATGCTTTACAATCGATATGACCTAAACGGCAAGTGCCACAAATAAGTTGCACTATCATTATCAACTCTGATCTTTTGGCTTCGACATTATGAATATGTGTATCACTACTGTCGAGATTCAACAAGAATAGACCATTCTTCAAGGGTGCATGACCATAAAAGATATTACTCATATAAATAGAACAACCATTATTCTCTGATTTAAATGAATAACCGCCTCGCATCAAACAAGATCCAGATATAATGTTCATGCTCAACGCCGCACCAAATAACAATTATTTAGGTCTAAAACTAATCCCAAGGTAGATGTAGAGGTAGCGTGTCGATCATGATCACATTGACTTTGGAACCATTTCCCACGCCAAGATCGTCACCTCGCCCTTTGCCGCTGCTCGCCTATTCAGTAGTCCCTGCTTCGAGTTGCAAATATTAGCAATGTAACCAGATCAAATACCCAAAAGCTACTACGAGCTCTAGTAAGGTACACATCAATAACATGTATATCACATATACCTTTGTTCACCTTGCCATCCTTTTTATCCGCCAAATACTTGGGGCAGTTCCGCTCCAAAGGTCCACCGCTTGCAAAAAACACTCGCTTCCAGGTTTAGGTCCAGACTTGGGTTTTTCTCTTGATCAAGAACTTTCTTGCTGTTCTTTTGAAGTTTCCTTCTTCTTTCCTTTGCCCTTTTCTTGAAACTAGTGGTCTTGTTGACCATCAACACTTGATGCTCTTTCTTGATTTCTACCTCCGCTGCTTTTAGCATTGCGTAAGAGCTCAGAATTGTTTTGGTCATCCCTTGCATATTATAGTTCATCACGAAGCTCTTGTAGCTTGGTGGCGTGATTGGAGAATTCTGTCAATGACACTATCATCCGGAAGATTAACTCCCAGCTGAATTAAGTGATTATTATACCTGCACATTTTGAGTATGTGCTCACCGACGTAACTATTCTCCTCCATCTTGCAGCTATAGAACTTATTGGAGACTTCATATCTCTCAATCCGGCATTTGCTTGAAATATTAACTTCAACTCCTGAACATCTCATATGCTCCATGACGCTCAAAACGCCGTTGAAGACCCGGTTCTAAGCCGTAGCATGGCACACTCGAACTATTGAGTAGTCATCAGCTTTGCTTTGCCAGACGCTCACAACTTCGCTCAGCTCCTCGCAGCAGGCCTCGCACCCAAATGGTGCTTCCAGATTTAATTTTTCTCAGGCAGCAATGAGGATAATCCTCGTTACGGACCCAGTCCGTAATTGCTACCATCATCTTTCAACTTTGCTTTCTCAAGGAACGATTAAAATTCAACGGAACAACAAAGACGAGCCATCTATCTACAAAGAAACATAGACAAGCAAAATACTATCAGTACTAAGCTCATGATAAATTTAAGTTTAATTAATCATATTAAAACTCCCACTTAGATGACATCTCTAGTTATCTAAGTGATTACGTGATCCAAATCAACTAAACCATGTCCCATCATCACGTGAGATGGAGTAGTTTCAATGGTGAACATCACTATGTTGATCATATCTACTATATGATTCACGCTCGACCTTTCGGTCTCCGTGTTCCGAGGCCATATCTGTTATATGCAAGGCTCGCCAAGTTTAACCTGAGTATTCCGCTGCAGCAACTGTTTTGCACCTGTTGTAGATGGACGAGAACTTATCACACCCGATCATCACGCGGTGTCCGGGTACTACTTAACTTTGGCAACGGTGCATACTGTGGAGAACACTTCTTGATAATTTTAGTGAGAGATCATCTTATAATGCTACCGCCAATCAAAGCAAGATAAGATGCATAAAGGATAAACATCACATGCAATCAATATAAGTGATATGATATGGTCATCATCATCTTGTGCTTGTGATTCCATCGCCAAGCACCGCCATGATCACCATCGCCACCGCGCCGACACCTTGATCTCCATCGTAGCATCGTTGTCGCCTCGCCAACTATTGCTTCTACGACTATCGCCATCGCTTAGTGATAAAGTAAAGCAATTACATGGCGCTTGCATTTCATACAATAAAGCGACAACCATATGGCTCTCGCCAGCCAAGCCGATAACTCGTTACAAAACATGATCATCTCATACAATAAAATATAGCATCACGCCTTGACCACATCACATCACATCATGCCCTGCAAAACAAGTTAGACGCCCTCTACTTTGTTGTTGCAAGTTTTACGTGGCTGCTACGGGCTGAGCAAGAACCGTTTACCTACGCATCAAAACCACAACGATAGTTTGTCAAGTTGGTGCTGTTTTAACCTTCGCAAGGACCGGCGAGCCACACTCGGTTCAACTAAAGTGAGAGAGACAGACACCCGCCGTCACCTTTAAGCAACGAAAGTGCTCGAGCGGTGAAACCAGTCTCGCGAAGCGCACGCGTAATGTCGGTCCGGCCGCTTCATCTCACAATACCGCTGAACCAAAGTATGACATGCTGGTAAGCAGATGACTTATATCGCCCACAACTCACTTGTGTTCTACTCGCATATGACATCAACGATAAAACCAGGCTCGATGCCATCATTGGGGAACGAGTAATTTCAAAAATTTCCCTACGAACACGCAAGACCATGGTGATGGCATAGCAACGAGAGGGAGAGGTCCGCCCACGCACTGTGAGACCGAAAGCGAAGCGCTATAACAACGCTGTTGATGTAGTCGACGCCTTCACGATCCGACCGATCCAAGCACCGAACGACGGCACCTCCGAAGTTCTCGCACACGCTCAGCTCGATGACGATCCCCGACCGATCCAGAAAGTGTCGGGATGAGTTCCACAAGACGACGGCAGGACGATGTTGATGCTCCACCGACGCAGGGCTTCGCTTAAGCTCCGCGACGATATGACTTCTCCGCGCAGGGCTTCGCCTAAGCTCTACGACGATATGACCGGTGGAATATGGTGGAAGGGGCACCGACACGGCTAAGGAACGATCCGAGATCAACTTGTGTGTTCTAGGGTGCCCCTGCCTCCGATATAAAAGGAGCCAAGGGGAGGGGCTGGCCGCCAAGAGGGGCGCTGCTAGGAGTCCTACTCCTCCGGGAGTAGGATTCCCTCCAATCCTAGTTGGATTAGGATTCCTGAGGGGAAAGAGAGAGGGGGGCCGCCCACCTTCCTAGTCCTAATAGGACTAGGGAAGGGGGGCGCGCCACCTAGGGCTGGCCCTTTCTCCTTTCCACCAAGGCCCACTATGGCCCATGTAGTTCCCGGGGTTCCGAACCTCCCTGCATCTCTAGAATTCTCGATTTCACTCGAACACTTCCGATGTCCAAATGTAGGCTTCCAATATATCAATCTTTATGTCTCGACCATTTCGAGACTCTCGTCATGTCCGTGATCACATCCGGACTCAACAACCTTCGTGCATCAATACTTATAAACTCATAATGAACTCACATCAAACGTTGTTGCAAGGGACTCTACGGGTTCGAGAACTATGTAGACATGACCTAGAACCATTCTCGTCAATAACCAATAGCGGAACCTGGATGCCCATATTGGTTCCTACATATTCTACTTAAGATCTTTATCGGTCAAACCGCATAACGACATACGTTGTTCCTTTGTCATCGGTATGTTACTTACCCGAGATTCGATCGTCGGTATCCAATACCTAGTTCAATCTCGCTATCGTAAGTCTCTTTACTCGCTCCGTAATACATCATCTCACAACTAACTCATTAGTTGTAATGCTTGCAAGGCTTAAGTGATGTGTATCACCGAGAAGGCCTAGAGATACCTCTCCGACAATCGGAGTGACAAAACCTAATCTCAAATACGCCAACCCAACAAGTACCTTTGGAGACACCTGTAGTACTCTTTATAATCACCCAGCTTACGCCAGACGCTTGGTAGTACCCAAAGTGTTCCTCCGTAAACGGAGTTGCATAATCTCATAGTTACAGGAACATGTATGGGTCATGAAGAAAGCATTAGCAACATACTAAACGATCAAGTGCTGTTAACGGAATGGGTCATGTCAATCACATCATTCTCCTAATGATGTGATCCCATTAATCAAATGACAACACATGTCTATGGTTAGGAAACATAACCATCTTCGATTAATGAGCTAGTCTTGTAGAGGCATACTAGTGACTATCTGCTTGTCTATGTATTCACACATGTATTATGTTTCCGTTAATACAATTCTAGCATGAATAATAAACATTTATCATGGTATAAGGAAATAAATAATAACTTTATTATTGCCTCTAGGGCATATTTCCTTCACGCCGCAGTGCTTCAATGCAGTGGCGGTTTAGAGCAGAGGCGAGGACCGTGGCTATGGCGTGTCGGCCATGGTGACGCAGCAACGGCGGTTTGAAGAAGCACGACTAGCAATAGAGGACCCTAGCGCGGCCTGCTTGCTCTGGCAGTGAGGCGGAGGAGACCCATCGGCGGCTTAAATCCGGTTGGTGGAGAAGACCCAGCGGAACGGTGGTTCGCGGGTTGCAAGACCGCGCTCGACGTGCAACAACAGAAGCGGCCGGGCACGAAGAGCAGAGCTGACGGACCACGCCCTAGGAGAGGGTGACCCGGTGCAGTCGTGACAGCGGCTGGCGGTTAATCCGGGCGGATTGGCGACTTAGGGTGTGGTTGTGGCCTTCGGTAGCGGCTCGACGGCAGTCACGGCAGAGTGGAAACGCGGCCGCAGCAGAGGGGCTCCAGTGACCCGGCAAGGAGCAACAGCGATCGCGGAGGCGATCGGTCCCCGTGCTGGTCGGAGCAGAAGCGGCGCGCGGGCGGGCGCACTGGGACAAAGGCCCAGCAGCAACGCGAGATGGCGGAGTGGCGACGGGGACACGCAGAGCATTTACCCGGCGGCAGCAGAAAATACGCCGGCGCGGGAGGCTGCAGCGGTAGCGGCAGGAGGTGACGGCTCCCGGGAAAAGTAAACCAGGGCAATGGATCATGCGGCGGAGATGAACCAGGCACGGCCACGAGGGTTCATCTCCAGTCAGTGGTTTTGGATCATCCGACGAAAACCACGACGGCAATACGCCCACTGCTCGCGGAGACCCGCGAGATGGAGGGACAAACCGGCAGCGGTTTTTAGATGACGGTGGCTGAAAGAGCGAAGCAGATGACGACAGCGGAGCTGGTTCAGTCAGCGTGAGGCCATGGCGACTCTGATGCAAGCGTTATGCGCTCGGCAAATGTACTGGTCGGCGGGTCAGCGGGGCCAGCTGAGGCGCCTGGCGGGTCCAGCTTGGAGGCGGAAACCAGCGGCGACCCGGCTGGCCGGTTTGACAGAGATCAATGACTCGGTAGTGGAGTCACGCAATTAGTGGAGGAGTCCGAGTTCAGATGTAGTAGTAGTTCTCTTTCCTTCTCTTCTTCTCTTGGAAAAAACGTGCTGATTTAACATGCCCTCAGTGATTCGTCAAGTGACGCATTGTGACTTAAAATTCCTTTGAATATTGTAACAACAGCCGGGATAGTTTTTCTTTGTCTTGGCGGATTTGTATGAGTTAGATCCGATCTGAGGTGCAGCTGTGGTTGAGTCCCCCTAATGAAGCGGGGCCGACTTGATGCAATTTTCGTTGGCAAAGTCGGGCAGATGCGGAGATATGGTGGCATCGGCTCATCACGCGGCGACTTGATGCAAGGCCTGAATCCTTCTCCGGGTTATGTTTGGATTGACTCCTTCCGCGATTTTTTAAAAAACGCTGGTTCTTTCGCGGCTTTTCCCATAACCCTAATCCTTCTCCGTCTTATCTCATGGATTGTAAAATCTGGACCGACGAACTCGAAGTTGATGCAAATCCTTCAGAACCATTCTTGTTCATCCAAAAAATTGTGAACATCTCGATCCCTGGGAGAGATCCCTCCAAGAACTCAACCCACCGTGCGCTTGCCCCACGGTGGGCGCCAACTGTCGTGGAATTAACACGTTAGATGTCCTTAGTGTGAGGACTTAGAAGCGAGGCCAACACATCTATGTGGTAGCTTGAGAGGGGTTGAGCGGAATCGAGAGACGCAACACAAGACAAGGGTTTAGACAGCTTCGGGCCCCGGGAAGCACCATCCGGTAACAACCCTACATGTTGTTTGAGGCTAGATCTCATTATCATCACGAAGGAGTCGCCATAAACCGGCTCTCCTCTAGTTGTGTCTAGCCCTAGAGATTGTTTCTTGCTCCTCCCTCTTTCAGGAGCCCTGCCCCTCCTTATATAAGTTGAAGGGGCGGGTTACATGTAGAGTCCATCTCGGACTAAGACTTAAACTATTTTGACTTCCTTTCCTGGGTTTCTTAACATCTGCCGGTTTAACATTGTCTGCCGGTTTAACATTGTCCGCCAGTTTAACACTCGCCGTTTACCATTCTGTTTTAGCCATCTCGCTTTAATCGTCTCGCTGTTTACCACCAGCCGGTTTACCGTCTGTCTTAGCCATCTGTCTTGACTCTGTCTTAACTGTCCGTCGGTTTACCATCCGCCAGTTTACCAAGTCCCAGCCGGATTAAGACTCCAGCCGGGTCATACCGTGGGGTATATCCCCGACAGGTTGGGTGTGGCCGACCAACCTGACGATAATAATCTCCTCGAAAACTATATTGCACTTTAAATTTTCTGCATTGGATTGTCAATGCAGTAGCCCCCGAGACACTGCTCGGGTGGCAACACCAGATCAGGGGATCGATGTACCCCTTGAATATTTGTAAATAATAAGCACGAAGCCCAGTAGCCCCCGAGCCTTAATGTGGGCACGGGTGGCCGAATTAAGGATCGATATCAAAAGTAAAATCACAAATTATGTGTAATGATTCTATGTATCCAAATACTTTTCATCATCAATGCTCGTATCCGCATTGTACAAAACTTTGTTGGCCGACCATCGGCTTCCACCTCCTTGGTCAGTAGCCAAGGAGTGTTTGTCCTACTTTGTAAGGCTTTACAAGGGCAAAGATTTACGACAAACAAGGCAATCCGGCCATACGGTTTTATAAACAAAGGTACGCAGAGAGATTTGTTGTATTACTGTTTAATGTGAGAAAGATCTTCCAAAGAAAATAGTCCCGCTATCGGTTCCTTTCTTTGGGTTGTCATGCCAACCATGATCATGAAACCTCACCTCCGAGCAATGCAGGAGAAAAATATTGAGGAGTTAGTTCGGGGAAAGTTCCCAAATTCTATGTTTATTTTGACTCTGTTGCGACTGTTTATCAGTTGAAAGTGGCCCATCGTCGGCTTCTACCCCTTTCTAGATACTACTCAGGGTGTTTTCGCAATAACAAGACAACCCTTAGCCGACTCTCGGTGCCCGAAGGCGGCTGTGTTAGCAGAAACGAGGCAATCAGATATGCGGGCTTTATAACTTTCACTTAGTCATAGGAGTTTTAAATTGGGGAAGCTAGCTACGAGCCCCCGGTTAGTGTTCGGCGATAGCCGAGGTCAAGCCCTAAACACTTCGGCCAATGTTATGAATGGCACGTCATTTAACATAGTCATCGGATCGCTGACCAGTTTACGCTTATTGTGACAGTCAATTTTCGGCTTTCTCCACTGAGGTGCGTAACCATGCGAGCTAGAAGCACAATTGTAGTGGTTCTCCTTTTGCACACCTAACTGAACAAAGCGGAACATAGGCGGCAAGCGCAGGAGCCGGGCAACCCAACTATTGACCGAAGACACAATTCAAAACCAATGCATATATAGCAATATCCGAGAATGTTTTTGCCGAATCTCTAAAGTGTCCGGCGTTGCACTGCGAGACTTATGCTGGAAGCACACAAATGTTTAAAAGTGCCATAGGCTTGGAAAACCAAAAACCTCAGGAAAAACTTACGTCCGAACTAGATCAAGTGTTCGGTGCCAATCCAAAAAATTGGTCTTAGAGTAAAAAGTGCTTCTGTCGCGTCCTATCTCAAGACTTCAAGCGGGCCAGCCTTCGGCTTCAACTTCCCTATCCCGAAGGCAGGGTTTTTTTCGTTAGGCCAGTTTAGCGAACTAAAAATCGAGCGGCTTGAGAGAGAAATCAGGCTACCCGGCTATTGACCACACACTCGCTCGGAAAAAGGAGTGATAGAAAAAGACTTTGCAGCGACTGAGAAGAAAAATTTATTGTAAAACGACTCATGCAAATTTAAGAGCCCCCAAATGACTTGGGTAAAAGAATTTTATGTATAATGATTGTATGTACCAAAGTACTTATATCATATCTGTGTTCACCCGAACTTTATACGCGTCTTAAACGACCGTCGGCTTATCCCTCTTCGGTCAAGGGCCGAAAAGTGTTATGTACTCCACCTATCGAGAATATCGACGGTGTTTTTGATAACCAGGCAATCAGGCCATAAGGCTGTAATAGACAAAGCGCTCTCAGGGCTTATGATATATTATTTACGAAGTGTAAGAAGCATCTTCGAAGAAAATAGTACCCCCACCGATACCTTTCTTCGGTGCTCATTGTTACTATGAGACTTGTGCAATAGATTTTTGTACTCATGAGTTCCGCTAGTGTCACCATAATTGAAAACAATAAGAGCGCTTAGCTTTCGGCTTGACCTACCGAGGTCCGCTCGATGACCCGATCGTGATAATCGCAGAGGTGCTCCCTTTACTCCCTAGCCGAACAATCGGGAACGAGGGGTAAACACAGAGCGAGGCAACCCAGCTTATGGAACACTTAAGTCAACATGGTGCATATTGTATGAATACATGAACAAGGAACGAAGCCGTACAAGTATAATCATATGCAAGAGGAAAAGCTTCATAAAGGAAGTCCCCAAGTGAATGGGGTATTTGAATTTGTGTGTCACAAACCAAGTTATAACAAGGAATTTATCAGAAACAACTTTTTTCCACAAAAAAATTATAATGCTTGGTCGAACCAGATAAAACTTAAAAATGAAAGTTTCTGAGCATGAAAGCGACTTAGCTGGTTAATGTGCTCGGTGTTGATGACACGATTCGGGCTTGTGGCCGGACGAAGACGTCCATTGATCTGTAACAGATCCGACAAGGTTCACAGTCCTCGGCATGGCCGAGGTCCCAGCCCCAAAGCCCGAGGTGTCCGAGCAAGGAGTTCGGCACTCCGGAGTAGTGACATGGCTCAGCCGATGGGGTAAGGAAAATCCCCAATCTAGTCGAGCTAGCGGAGTAGGTCGGCAAGGTGACCGCGTAGCACAGTCGAAGTTGATTACCTGCACACTTAAAATTGTGCAACCCCAAAAGTAATAACAAAGAAATATAATAATTAAAAAAACATCCACTTAATTAATTCAAGTGAAGTAAATAATTATAGAAATATGGCATGAGTGTCCAGGTCGTTTGTGAAACTCCAAAAAAAATTTAGTTGGTTTTCATCAAAAACTTTGTTGGTTTTGAAGAAGGTCATTTAAATTCTTCCAAAAATCTCTCTCTCAAAACTTTTCCCTTGGCAAAGAATTTTTTTTATTTTGGCACCTTCTTCAACTCTGGTGTTGGTTATTAAAAACCTTCTTCTGATTCTCCCCTTCTCAAATTTATTTTTTTTGGGATTTATTTTCTTTTAAAAGAAAACCCTAGGAGTTTTGGGTCATCTCTTATTTTGAAACCACCCATGGTTTTATCATGCCTCATGTGGTAAATCTTCCCAAAACCCCTCCTTCCACTTTGGGGCAATCCAAATATTCTGTCCCAACAAGTCCAACTCATTTTTGGATTTTATTTCATTTATTTCTTTCCCCAAAACAATTCTGTCCATTATTTTGAGCCTAGGTGATTTGCAAAGCAAGTACCTAATTGCCTTTGAACTTTGATCTCAAACCCACTCCTCTGGATAGTCCCTCGCACCCACAACCTAGAACCATCAAGATCCACTCTTCTTCTTTTCAAAATTTTCAAGTTTCAACTTCTGCAAGTTTGGACCAGATTTGTCAAATTTGGTGAAATTCATATCTCCTCTTCTCCAAAAATCCCACCAAAATTCAGGCAACCCCCAGTTGCAATGAGAGGCCACTCCACCAAAAATCAGCTCAAGGAAAAATCCCCACATACCAAAATCATTCTGTCGAACACCTGGCCAGCACTGTTACATTGCACTTTCAGAGAAATTCAGAGTTCAGAAAGTTCAGCCGTCGTCGAGTCCGTCACCACCAACAAGACGCTCAAGTTATATTTAACCCCTCCTCCCTGGTCGGAGCACCGCACGCCCCCTTGTACGGATGCTGGCATCGGTGGCGGCGAGCCTCGCCGGCGTTGGCGGTTTCTGTGGTGGCTGCGCCACCCATGGCGGCCAGCGAGGGCCCGAGCCTGCTCGCCACGCCACCCGCACCGCCCATCGCCTCGGCCTCCGCGTGGCTCATGCACGCCAACGCACTCACAGACTGCCGCCGGGTTCGGCAAGCACAGTGGCACGCCTCGCCACCGACGGGCCCGCCTGCCTGCTGAACCCCCCAAGGCTTTAATCCTAGCGCTTAGTGCCTAAACGGAGCCTGGACCTCCACGATGACGCCAACCGCAAAACCACCCCGACCAAGCCCTCGCGCCAGAATCCTTCGCCGGAGAACTCCGCTCACGGCCATCACCTCGGATCGCTTATAAAGGGGCCCCGAGCTCGCCGAGCACACACCATCCTCGCACTCGACCAACACTCCGCCAGTTACTAGGAGGACCTCGAGGAGGTCTCATCCCCAACTCCGCCGCCTGTTCCGCCTCGCCTCCACCTCGATTCACTCCGTGAGGCCGCCCTGCACCCAAACATCGCCAAGAATCCTCTAGCACCCAGAGGCTAAACCCCACTTCAATTTGCTCTTCGCAAAGACTCTCCGCGAGATCCAACCTCTCCGAACCGCCGTCCACGGAGCAAGGGCAAGGCGTCGACACAGGTGCTCGCGGTGACCACCACCACCACCCACCGACGCTGAATGATGCATCGAGCACGGAGGTACCACTCGATCCCGCTGCCTCGCCGTGGATCGCCGCCGGTGACCACCGCAGCCTTCGGCGCCAACGAGCTCTGCCTCCCCTTTTAAATTTTCAAACTGACGGTGGGACCCTTTGTCAGCCTCTCATTTTTATTAAACGAACTGCTTTTCAAAGCGTATTCTGCAAAATGCGCTTCCAGCTTTGAATCGCTTTTCGACTTTTCTATTTAGCCCCTCGAAGTTTCGTTTCATTACAGAGAGGTCCTTGAACCGAAACACTTATAACTTCTAAACAGAAAAGGATTTTTGGGTGATTCTTTTTCTGCCCTCTTCAAAATTTTGTCTAGTTTTTTACCATATTTATTTTAAAAATATTTGGAATATTTCTATACACCTCAAGGTATTTACGATAGCGCGTGTATTTTTGTATACCATAGATACCGAGGGAGGTGACGGAACCGCAAACTTCACCGAGCTAGGCCCTGACTACTCCGAACCAGGCAAGCATGTTTGAACCTTTGATATGATGAGTGTATTGGCATGTTTGCATTAAGTAGTTCCATGGCATGTTTTTGAAGCATCTCGATGAAGGTTATATTACATGCAAAGTTGAGGCAAGTGAATTTCGATAATCCATAAATTGTTGGATATGAGATTGCATGGCCATGAGATGGCATGAGAATGGGTAAGATGGCAGTGTTGTAGCATGCCAGTCTTATGCCAGAATGTTTCAGCCAGTGTCAACATGAATCAGTCCAGTTCCCATCCGTTTTCCCTTCCCGTACTACCACATGTTTTCCGCAAGGGATACGGGTTAGTAAGTTGCAAACCGCTTTCTGGTACACACCAAATCGAGAGGTCGGGATGAGGGTTCCATGGCCCTGGATTAAAGCCTATCATCCGATCAGGGGGTATGGGTGTTTCCGGTTGGGACTGAGAGGGGGGCACCCCTTAGAGCGCGCGTATATAAATTTGATCCCATGCTATTCGAGATTGTGATCTCCCCGTCTCAAAGTTTTTATTGAACGCTGTCCAGGGTGATTCCTGGTAACGTAAGGTGGGATGGGTGTGTACTGGTTAGCTGTGTTTCCTCTGAAATACCATAAACGGAACTAGTCCTTCGTGGCTACGGAGATCCGTTGGCTATGGATAATTTTAGTACAAACTCTGCAGAGTCAATAATCCTTGAAATCATCTTATCCATGTCCAAGTCCTGTGTTCATCTTATCTTGTCAAGTGTCGGCCTCGTGATGTAAACTCCTGAGAACCACATGAGTGTTGAATGTTTATTTCCTGTGGATGGACCAACCCGTTTATTATCATGTGTTGAATATTTTCCTATGAGCACTATTTCTTGCAAGTTAACCGATATGAAAAGTGAATTTCAAGCCCTTTCTACGATGTCGCTCAGACGTCCGACTGCAGCATTGTTATTATTTACTTTTATTATAAGCCCTTTCTACGATGTCGCTCAGACGTCCGATCGCTGCATTGTTATCATTTACTTTATTATAAGCCCTTTCTGCGATGTCGCCGACGTCTGATCGCGGCATTGTTATCATTTACTTTTATTAGAAGCCCTTTCGCGATGTCGCCGACGTCCGATCGCTGCATTGTTATTATTTACTTTCAATATAAGCCCTTTCGCGATGTCGCCAGACGTCCGATCATGAATTGTTATTATTTATTTTTGTTATAAGCCCTTTCTGCGATGTTGCTCAGACGTCCGATTGCGGCATGGTTATTATTTACTTTTGTTATAAGCCCTTTCTGCGATGTCGCTCCGACGTCCGACTGCGGCATTGTTGTCATTTACTTTTAATGTAAGCCATTCCTGTGATGTCGCCCCGACGTCCATCTGTGGCACGCATGTCTTTTATTTTCAACATAAGCCCTTTATGTGGTGTCGCTCAGACGCCCGACTATGGCATGATTTATTTACTTGTTCACCCTTCGAGGCGTCGCTTCAGACACCCGATCGGTTTCCAGTTATTTTTACTACCACTTGTCTCTCTTCTTACTAAATAATGTCATGCCAGTTCATCATTTGATTGTACATTATTTATTGCTCATGACGCATTCATGCATGCATTTGTTATATCTTATGTCCGAACTGTCTTGTGAGTACTTTCAAAGTACTCACCTGGCTTGTTGATTTGGCCAGATGCTGACGAAGGCGATCTCATGGATGAAGAGTTCGATAGCGAGTCCGACGCCTAGAGGAATCCCAGTCAGTCTCGTGCGATCCTGGATTTGTCACTATGTTACTTCCGCTTCCGCTACCCAAATAAATTCATCGAGCCTCACCTCGACGCTCGATGAGCCGCTAGTATAGGAGTCATGTTATCCACTCCACTGTGTTATTCCACCACCACTTTACCTCGAGTCAATAGTATGCCACCACTCCATTGTGTCATATCCGCCATTATGTATAATTATTGGCGTACTTGTAATAGATGGTTGAGCACCCCAGCTTGACCCTGTGATATATTCTAATGCTACTGGCTTGTTGTATCAAGATTTTGTCTACCAGTCAGGACGATTTTTCCTCGTACTGGACTCAAAAGGTTGGTTTCTCAATAAGCTTTTTATTGGAAAACTGGTCGTGATAAGCTTGGTACCAGAGCCAGGCTGACTGTAGGAAGCCACTAGGTGCGATCGCTAATCGGTTATTAGCATAATAGAGCTAATTCTTTTTTTTACAAATGTAGTCAATTTCGATACCAAGATAAATTTATGATCCGACCACTCAGAATTTTTGCCTACTTTTGTAGATGGTCGGCAACGATCGCGAGTCACAGATGTTCGCCAACATGCCCGATGGGTTCATCAAGCTTCTCTCCTTCATCGTCCAAGTCGCGATGGGGCCATCTCAGGCGCCTTCCTTCACACTCTCTAGGCGCAAGGTCAACGACAGTCTAACCATGCACCGTGCCGAGGTGCAATTCAAGGAGGACGATTGAGATACGCCGCTTCCGGTTCTTCGGAGAGCCATGCCTACGGAGAAGCATGCGATGCAGATGGCAGCCCGTGAGGCGATAGCTCGCCCTGTGGATGTCCTTCCTTCGATGAAGACTCGTCGTTACCGCTACCTTCCTTGTCACGTGACATACACCTGTCACTACGCGTTCTCTTGCCCCAGAGGAGAGCGAGACGAGGCTTTTGAGATGCTTATCGAGTATCTCCGAGCTCTAGAAGCAGCCTTCGACAACCTGGTGGACGACCTTGTGGCTGCCCGCATGGACTCAGTCCATGGCTGTGCCGCTAATAGGAGGGAGCTCCTGCGCACCGCACCGCCACTGACTTTCGTCTCGTCATCGGCATCTTTTGCACCTACTACTCTCGCCACTACTCATCGCCTGCCTACCACTGAGGAGTTCAACCATGTCATTGCGCCTACTCCAATTCGTTCTGCACCACCCCTTGCACCCACTCCTGTTCGTGTTGTCCCGCATAGGGCGCCCGCTCCACCAACTCAGCGCAGCACTTCTCGTCTAGAGCCTGTTAGCGAGGAGGAGGTTGAGTCCCCGGCTTCACTGCGCTTCACCCTTGGCAGGCCAAGGGAAATCCTTACCATCTCCGACTAAGTACGCTTAGTCGCCATGTGATGTACCGACTTGTTCGATATGTTTATATGTACATAGGCTGTGAGAAGTAGCTTGTTTGTGCATCATGTAGGAACTGGAGGAGTGCACTTGCCTAAATAACATGTCAGGTATATGTACGCATATCCTGAGTGATGTATTGTATAATTACTGCTTGCGTGTAAGATATGTAATGAGCAGTCCTTCTCCATGCGCAAACGTTTATCCACTTGAAAAATCTTGGAGCGTTTAAGACTTTTTCCGCCTTCATGAATTTATTGACTTTTGCGACTCAATTTCTTTTCTTATGAGTTTTACAAAATATATCCCTAGAGTGAACAATGTCTCGTCCTTGGACGCGCTCCATGCCAACTCCGTCAGAGGAAAATTATGGCACACAACCAAGCAAAAATTTCACACAGGGGCAGTCAAGTCAACAGGACAGTGAAACAGCACTATCGCAAATGTGCCGGCTGTATGAGCAAAGTCAGCAACAACATCAGGAAATGATGAACCAAGTCATCAATATGGGAAATCACCGTGGACAGTATCAGCAGCAATCAAAATTATCTGAGCTACAGAAGACGCGTCCCCAAACATTTTCTCATACTGACAAACCTCTTGAGCCCGAGGACTGGCTTCGAGACATGGAAAGAAAATTAATTATTGCCCAGTGTTCAGATCCTGAGAAAGTGCTATATGCACCGCACTATCTCACTGGAGCAGCCACATCGTGGTGGGAAAAATTCCTACACATGCACCCCAACAAAAATAATATAACCTGGGAGGAGTTCAAAGAAGGTTTTCGCGGGGCACATATCCCTAAGAGTCTTATGAAGATCAAAAAGATAGAATTTGATGACCTCAAGCAAAGGACAATGACGGTGTCAGAATACAACAGTCAGTTTACTCTGTTGTCTCGCTACGCCAACGAGGAGCGTATGTCTGAAAGCAAGAAGATGGAAAAATTCCTAGACGGTCTGACGCCCGCGCTTAAATGCCAGCTGGTTGTGCACACCTTCCCAGATTTTAAAACGCTGGTGGATAAGGCCATTACTTTGGAAAATGAGAGACGCAGCTTGGAAGATTTCCGCAAGCGAAAAAGGGACCAGACTAATCATGCTCGCAACCACCGTAGCAAGATAGATTTTCAGAAAGGTGGGACACCCAAACCCACGACAAACGTCTCACGCCTAATCAAGAATTTTCATGCAAGGGACAAGGAGTTCACATACCTCCCAGGCGCATTTGCTACGCTAGGAGAAGAAGGGCACTATGCCAAGCAGTGCCCCAAGCCAAGGAACTCGACCCCAAAGCCGAACAACGGAGGCAATAATTCGCGCCAAAGCGCAACAATTTCAACCCAAATAAAACCACAGAAGGGTCATCTGAACCTCGTGACCAAAGAGGAAGCACAAATGCCCCGGATATCGTGACTCGCACGCTTCCACAACACAATACCTGCCATGGTTTTGTTTAATTCGAGCTTCTCACTCATTCATTTGGAAAAGTTTTGCATTGCAAAATAATTTTTCGATGCTTCCCTTGAAAAATCTATGATCGCCAAGTCCCACGAATTAAGCAAGTTACCCGAGTTATTGCCAAGGTGTGGTTATTGAGTTTGAAGGGTTGAAGTTTCGCGCCAATCTTATTGTGTTGGAAAATAAAGGACTGGATGTCATCTTAGGGATGGATTGGTTAACCACCAACAAAGGTTTTATTGACTGCTTCAACCGGACCGTGATTCTCACCCACCACCACGGGAAGACAATAAAAGTTTCGGCCAAAGAAAGAAAAATACCCCGGAAACTAAGATTGAACAAGGTGGATATTTCTGAATTAAGCAAGGTTCCAGTAGTGTGTGAATTTCCGCACGATTTCAAGTACTACCGTGCATGCCACTGCATCGAGAGATAGAATTCAGCATTGAGCTAGCACCGAACCGCCCCTATATACAAGAAACCATACAGAATGGCACCATCCGAATTGGTAGAACTGAAGAAGCAAATAAAGAATTTCTGGACAAAGGATATATATGAGCCAGCTCCTCACCTTGGGGTTCACCAATTTTATTTGCCAAAAAGAAGGATGGAACACTAAGATTGTGCATAGTCTATCGAGCGCTTAACATGGTCACAATCAAGAACAAATACCTGATGCCACGGATAAATGATTTATTTGATCAGCTCGCTCAGGCCAAGGTATTCTCAAAAATCGACTTGAGGTCGGGATACCATCAATTAAAGGTACGAACAGAAGATATTCCCAAGACGGCATTCACCTCCAGATACGGATTATATGAGTTCACCGTAATGCCATTTGGACTAACAAATGCCCCCGCATATTTTGTTCACCTCATGAACAAAGTATTTATGAAATTTATGGACAAGTTTGTTGTGGTATTTATCGATTTATATTCTGATATACCCAAGACACCGTAAGAGCACGCTGAACATCTCCGAATTGTACTAGGGGAACTCAGGAAACATCAATTGTACGCTAAATTCAGCAAGTGTGAATTTTGGCTAAGGCAAGTAGGTTTTCTGGGCCATGTGCTAACCCAATAAGGTATTGCCAGAGACCCGAAAGTCAAGGCCGTACTTGGCTGAAACCACCAGCCAACAGAACGGACGTCTGAAGTTTCTTGGGAATGGCAGGATACTACCAAGATTTATTGAAGGATTCTCCACCATAGCAAAGCCAATGACGCAACTACTCAAGAAAGACAAGAAGTTTGAATGGACGGAAGCTTGCGAGAAAAGTTTCCAAGAATTAAAAGGAAATTAACGACAACACCAGATTAATTGTGCCGGATATACACAAGAATTTTGAGGTGTATTGCACACATCCCTAAGGGCCTCGGATGCGTGTTGATGCAAGAAGGCAAGGTAGTCGATATGTCTCCGCATAACTTCGCAAGCATGAGGAGAATTATCCTACTCATGACCTGGAGTTAGCAGCAGCTTATTCATGCACTCAAGGAATGGAGACACTTTTTACTTGAAACTGCTAGAAATATACACGGACCATAAGAGCCTCAAGTATATTTTCACACAACCGGAACTGAATTTACGACAACGACGTTGGTTGGAATTAGTGAAGGATTATGATGTTGGAATCCACTACCATCCAGGAAAAGCAAATGTTGTGGCAGATGCTTTAAGTCGAAACCCCAATACGAACAACGACAGCCTACCAAACCTGAGATCTGAATTTCGGCAGGAGTTTACTAAGCTCAACTTGATGGTGGTCACCCAAGGAAGTGTATCAAATTTATAAATACAACCTACCCTGATGGAAAAGATTAAAGAGGCTCAGCATGGACACCCTAGCATTGAAGGCATCAAACGAAAGGTGAGTTTGGGCAAGGCCTCAGAGTTCGTGATCGATAAGCAAGGAATATTGTGGTACGGAGATAGACTTTGCGTACCAAATGTCAAGGACCTTAAACAACAGATCTTAGCTGAAGGCCACACCGCCCCGTATTCAATCCATCTTGGAGGGACAAAAATGTACCAGGATATTCAGGAAAAATATTGGTGGCACGGTCTAAAAAGGGACATAGCCACGTTCATCGCATGTTGTGACTCTTGTCAACGCATCAAGGCCGAGCACCAGAAACCGGCCGGACTTTTACAGCCAAATAAAATACCCGAGTGGAAATGGGACGAGATTGGAATGGATTTTATTGTTGGGCTACCTCGGTCACGGCACGGAAATAATGCCATTTGGGTCATCACTGATAGACTGACTAAAGTAGCACACTTCATCCCCGTGAAGAAAACCCACACCACTCAGAAGCTTGCTAGGCTTTATCTTTCCTGTATCATCTGCTTACATGGAGTCCCAAAGACAATAATATCGGACAGAGGCACTCAATTCGTCTCCCGATTTTGGGATCACTTACAACAAGCTCTGGGAACTCAACAGGCGTTCAATATCGCATACCACCCCTGATCGATGGACAAACCGAACGCCAGAACTAGATTCTAGAAGACATGCCGAGACCATGTGTCCTCACCTATGGGACCAGTTGGGAAGAGAGCTACCATACGCAGAAGTTCGTGATACAACAACAAGTTATCAAGCCAGCCTGCAAATGGCACCATTTGAGGCTCAGACGGGAGGAGATGTCGACTCGCTAAATTGGTCGAAACCGGAGACAGCCATATCTTCGCCCGGACATGCTCAAGGAGGCTGAAGATAAAGTTAAGGTGATTAGGGATCGACTCAAGACAGCCCAGAGTCGACAGAAGAGTTATTACGATCAAAAACATCGGGGAGTCAGCTTTGAACCCGGTGAGTTTGTGTACCTACGAGTATCTCCTATGAGGGGCCTGCAACGATTCAAGATTTAAGGGAAGCTAGCACCAAGATTCATCGGACCATTCTGTATAGTGGTACGAAGGGGCACGGTAGCCTACCAGCTAGACTTACCCGAAGATTTATCCGACGTCCACAACGTGTTCCATGTCTCGCAATTGAGGAAGTGCGTAAGCAACCCAGAGAAACAGGTACCCCATGAAAACATTGACGTGCAGCCAGACCTCACATATCGGGAACATCCAATAAAAATCTTGGAGGAGTCTGAAAGGAGGACCCGACAGAAAACCATCAAGTTTTTCAGAGTTCAGTGGAGCAATCACACCGAGAGTGAAGCCACTTGGGAAAGGGATGATTTTCTTCGGACAGAGCACCCACACTTATTTGAGGATCAGTTGAAATCTCGGGGACGAGATTTTTCCTAAGGGGGTAGGTGTTGTGAAACTCCAAAAAAAAATTAGTTGGTTTTCATCAAAAACTTTGTTGGTTTTGAAGAAGGTCATTTAAATTCTTCCAAAAATCTCTCTCTCAAAACTTTTCCCTTGGCAAAGGATTTTTTTTATTTTGGCACCTTCTTCAACTCTGGTGTTGGTTATTAAAAACCTTCTTCTGATTCTCCCCTTCTCAAATTTTTTTTTGGGATTTATTTTCTTTTAAAAGAAAACCCTAGGAGTTTTGGGTCTTCTCTTATTTTGAAACCACCCATGGTTTTATCATGCCTCATGTGGTAAATCTTCCCAAAACCCCTCCTTCCACTTTGGGGCAATCCAAATATTCTGTCCCAACAAGTCCAACTCATTTTTGGATTTTATTTCATTTATTTCTTTCCCCAGAACAATTCTGTCCATTACTTTGAGCCTAGGTGATTTGCAAAGCAAGTACCTAATTGCCTTTGAACTTTGATCTCAAACCCACTCCTCTGGATAGTCCCTAGCACCCACAACCTAGAACCATCAAGATCCACTCTTCTTCTTTTCAAAATTTTCAAGTTTCATCTTCTGCAAGTTTGGACCAGATTTGTCAAATTTGGTGAAATTCATATCTCCTCTTCTCCAAAACTTCCACCAAAATTCAGGCAACCCCCAGTTGCAATGAGAGGCCACTCCACCAAAAATCAGCTCAAGGAAAAATCCCCACATACCAAAATCATTCTGTCGAACACCTGGCTAGCACTGTTACATTGCACTTCCAGAGAAATTCAAGGTTCAGAAAGTTCAGCGTCGTCAGAGTCCAGTCACCTGTCAACAGTACGCCCTGGCGCGTTGCGCACGGCCCCTCCTCCCTGGTCGGAGCGCCGCACGCCCCCTTGGACGGATGCTGGCGTCGCTGGCGGCAAGCCTCGCCGGCGTTGGCGGTTTCTGTGATGGCTGCGCCACCCGTGGCGGCCAGCGAGGGCCCGAGCCTGCTCGCCACGCCACCCGGCGCCGCCATCGCTTCCTCGCCTCACAGGCACATGCACGCCAGGCACCCCACACCGCCGCCGCGGGTTCGGCAAGCACAGGCACGCCCTCTGCCGCCGACGGGCCCGCCACGCCTGCCGTCGAACCCCCCCAAGGCTTCTAATCCTAGCGCTTTAGTGCCTAAACGGAGCCATGGACCTCCATGATGACGCCAACCGCAAAACCACCCCGACCAAGCCCTGCGCCGCCAGAATCCTTCACGGAGAACTCGTTCACGGCCATCACCTCGGATCGCCTATAAAGGGGCCCCGAGCTCGCCCTCGAGCACACACCATCCTCGCACCTCACCAACACTCCGCCAGTTACTAGGAGGACCTCGAGGAGGTCTCTCCCCAACTCTGCTGCCCTGTTCCGCCGGCCTCCACCTCGATTCACTCCGTGAGGCCGCCCCGCACCCAAACCTCACAAGAATCCCTCTAGCACCTGTGAGACTAAACCCCACTTCAATTTGCCCTTCGCAAAGACTCTCCGGCGAGATCCAACCTCCCGAACCGCCGTCCGCGGAGCAAGGGTCATTGTCGACACAAAGGTTTCGGGCGACCACCACCACCACCCACCGACGCTGAATGATGCAATCGAGCACGGAGGTACCACTCGATCCCGCCTCGCCGTGGATCGCCGCCGGGGACCACCGCAGCTCTCGGGCGCCATCGAGCTCCGTCTCCCCCTTTTAAATTTTCAAACCTGACGGGTGGGACCCGCCGTCGCTTCTCATTTTTATTAAACGAATGCTTTTCAAAGCGTATTCGCAAATGCGCTTCCCGCTTGAATCGTTTTCGACTTTTTCGCTTAGCCCCCTGGGAAGTTTCTGTTTCATTACAGAGAGGTCCTTGAACCGAAACACTTATAACTTTTAAACAGAAAAGGATTTTTGGGTGATTCTTTTTCTGCCCTCTTCAAAATTTTGTCTAGTTCATTCTCAGATTTATTTGAAAAATATTTGGAATATTTCTATACACCTCATGGTATTTACGATAGAGCGTGTATTTTTGTATACCGTAGATACCGAAGGAGGTGACGGAACCGCAAACTTCACCGAGCTAGGCCCCGACTACTCCGAACCAGGCAAGCATGTTTGAACCTTTGATATGATGAGTGTCTTGGCATGTTTGCATTAAGTAGTTCCATGGCATGTTTTTGAAGCATCTCGATGAAGGTTATATTACATGCAAAGTTGAGGCAAGTGAATTTCGATAATCCATAAATTGTTGGATATGAGATTGCATGGCCATGAGATGGCATGAGAATGGGTAAGATGGCAGTGTTGTAGCATGCCGCCTTATGCCGTAACGCTTGACCCAAAGGTCAACATGAATCAGTCCAGTTCCCGTCTGTTTTCCCTTCCCGTACTACCACATGTTTTCCTCAAGGGATACGGGTTAGTAAGTTGCAAACCGCTTTCTGGTACACACCAAATCAGTCTTATGCAAACCGTTTTCCCTTTCCCGTACAAATTCTGCAGAGTCAATAATCCTTGAAATCATCTTATCCATGTCCAAGTGTTGTGTTCATCTTATCTTGTCAAGTGTCAGTCTCGGTGACAGAAACTCCTGAGAACCACATGAGTGCTGAATGTTTATTTCCTGTGGATGGACCAACCCATTTATTATCATGTGTTGAATATTTTCCTATGAGCATTATTTCTTGCAAGTTAACCGATATGAAAAGTGAATTTCAAGCCCTTTCTGCGATGTCGCTCAGACGTCCGACCGCTGCATTGTTATTATTTACTTTATTATAAGCCCTTTCGCGATGTCGCCGACGTCCGAATGCGGCATTGTTATCATTTACTTTCATTATAAGCCCTTTCGCGATGTCGCTTAGACGTCCGATCGCGGCATTGTTATTATTTACTTTCAATATAAGCCCTTTCGCGATGTCGCTCGATTCGATCGCGGCATTGTTATTATTTATTTTGTTATAAGCCTTTTTCGCGATGTCGCCAGACGTCCGATCATGCATGGTTATTATTTACTTTTGTGATAAGCCCTTTCTGCGATGTCGCTCCAACGTCCGACTGCGGCATTGTTGTCATTTACTTTTAATGTAAGCCCTTTCTGTGATGTCGCCCCGACGTCCGTCTGTGGCACGCATGTCTTTTATTTTCAACATAAGCCCTTTATGTGGTGTCGCTCAGACGCCTGACTGTGGCATGATTTATTTAGTTGTTCACCCTTCGAGGCATCGCTTCAGACACCCGATCGGTTTCCAGTTATTTTTACTACCACTTGTCTTTCTTCTTACCAAATAATGTCATGCCAGTTCATCATTTGATTGTACATTATTTATTGCTCATGACGCATTCATGCATGCATTTGTTATATCTTATGTCCGAACTGTCTTGCGAGTACTTTCAAAGTACTCACCTGGCTTGTTGATTTGGCCAGATGCTGACGAAGGCGATCTCATGGATGAAGAGTTCGATAGCGAGTCTGACGCCTAGAGGAATCCCAGTCAGTCTCGTGCGATACTGGATTGGTCACTATGTTACTTCTGCTTCCGCTACCCAAATAAATTCATCGAGCCTCACCTCAACGCTCGATGAGCCGCCAGTATAGGAGTCATGTTATCCACTCCACTGTGTTATTCCATCACCACTTTACCTCGAGTCAGTAGTATGCCACCACTCCATTGCGTCATATCCGCCATTATGTATAATTATTGGCGTGCTTGTAATAGATGGTTGAGCACCCCAGCTTGACCCTGTAATATATTCTAATGCTACTGGCTTGTTGTATCAAGATTTTGTCTACCAGTCAGGAGGATTTTTCCTCGTAGTGGACTCAAAAGGTCGGTTTCTCAATAAGCTTTTTATTGGAAAACCAGTCGTGACATCGTTCTGGCGGAGTGGCGGCGCCGATATGCCAGCATAGGGACGTGCGCCGAAGTGACCTCACGACTTGGTCGACAACGACGCTGATTCGCCAAAGAGGCAAAGACGACGTCATCGGAGGTCGATTATCTGCACACATAAAGTAGCACAAACCGAATAATAATGATAGTAATAAATTAGAAAGTTCTTTTCGTAAATAATTTGTGCAAAGAGAATAATAAAAAAGAAATATGGCTGAGTCGCCGATGACGCGACGAGGCGGGTCAATCTAGTGATATTGAAGCTCCGAAGTTGACCGATGTGACGAGAAGGTTGGCATGGTAGTTGGACGAATTAGGTCATGATGCATCCGAATTGGCGCCGGTTGGGGCGATGGCATCGGATTGCCGAGCTGGCGGCATAGCGCAACCGCCGTTAATTTCCACGTCGCGCATGAGGTGTCCGTCGGTCGGCGCACAGAAAACCAGACTGATGGGAAGACAGTCAAGTAGAGGCCGCGCGGAGGAGATTCCTAATCATGAGAGACACCTCAAATCAAGTTGTGTTCAAACCTCACAAAATCGTGAACAATTAGTACCATGCATGCCTTTAAGTACGTACTACATGGAAAACAAAATACTTATTTAAAGTAGTCTATGCCTTTAAATAAGGAAGAAGGAGAGAAAGAAGACAAGGAATCTTCCTGGTTATCTTCCACATAGCAATTTTGGAGAGAGGGAAGGCAGTCCCACTGGCGCTTGTTTGAGCGGCTGGAGCAGGAAGAGCAAAGATTGAAGAAGCACGACGGCCGTTGGATGGACATCCAACAGTCACTGCTTGTGCGTCAACCTTCTTTTAGGAAAGCCTCAACTCTGTGGAAAACAGCATACAGCCCATCTGCCATTATTTCTTTTAATTTATAGCCCCTTCGCTAATTCTTAAGGTTTTTTGGAGCCCATATTATTTTTGTTAGCATTAGAGCCCATATTGTGGCCACGGTTAAAAAATTATACAAAATTTTGCATATTTTGGTGCGGTCCGAACTGTTTCTAATCCCGAAATTTCGAGTCACATTCAAACTGATTTTAAAAATAAATGTATATCAATATAAAATCCAACAATTTGTCCATGCATAAAAATCAATGCAATTTAAAATCTCAAAATGAAAAAAAATTGAAACTAATTGCCGGTTTGATGTGTTTTAAAAATGTACATCCCATTTCTCATTACTGGTAGGCCATTTTCTCGGCCAGCCGGATGAAGCTCTCCTCGTCTTGCAAGATTTGCAGCCCAAGCGACTTACTTGACAAATCACAAAAAAACTGGGCTAGCCATTTTTAGAAAGAAAAAAACTACTGGGCTGGTCTGTGGTAAGCATAAAAGAAAAGCTTGTCTAGACAGGCCAGAGTGCCCCACACAGCCTAGTTGACACCCTGCTTACGTCTCAAAAACAAATTAGATAAATGCCACTCCAATTATGGCGATTCATAAAAATGCCACTGCAATTTCCAAACTTTGAAAAATGCCACTGCAATTTTTGCAAACTTTGAAAAACGCCACTGCAATTTTTGCAAACTTTGAAAAACTCCACTCCAGACTTCGAAAAATGCCATTGCAAATGGCATGAAATGGCATTTTTCAAAGTTTGGAAATTGCAGTGGCATTTCTCGGAATCACCAGATTTGGAATGGCATTTATCAAATTAACCCAAAACAAAAATAACTGGGCGAGCTGTTGGGTCCCTGGTGTCAGCCGCTCATTGTGCAATTCTCTCGTTTATTGACTACATTGACAATGGCATGGGACCCAGATGTCAGAAATCCATTAGGAGGAGCCATTTTTTTTATTGGCTTGAAATAAGGAGGCACTTGCTTGCATACTGCCATGACCTTGGTGGGCCCCTGTTGTCATCCTCTCCACGTACAATCATCTCCTGATTGTGTACGCGTCAACCTGGTAGGCCCATAAGTCAGCCTCTAAACCCGTGGCGGACAAATACAACCCATTTTAAAAAATAACAGCCCATTCCATACATTCAAACGGAAAGTTCAACATTTAGAGCAAAGTAACAGGTCTGATCCAGATATAGAGTACTGAACTTCCACGTTGACAACCATCATAGCCAAGTTAACTATCTCCTCCCACTAATACTCTAGTAGTGTACAAGTACTAACTTACTCTTAGCTAACTAAACGATGTCGGCCGCCATCTGCGGTACACGCTAAACGCCGGCACCGGTGTCCTCCGCCTCGCCTCAGACTTGCCAGATGTGCGATAGTGTGCGTTGCTTGAGCGTGTTGGCCCTTTCCATGCCGGCGTGGTCCACCGAAGCTTCGGCTTCTAAGCGGGAAACCCATTTGACGGGTGGGTAGTAAAATTCAGCCTCGCAAATGCGTGCGTGCCCGACAGTCTCCAGGGCTATTTGCCGGGCACCGGCCTCCACGTAGTCGGCCCAGTTGCAGGCGCTCTGCTCGCGACTCAAAGCGTCGGTGCGCTGCTCCTCCGCCAGGCAGTCTCGCTCCAACAACTCCTCACACTCCGCATTGCCATCTAAAGACCGATAGAATGCCTCCTCCCTCCGTCTGCCTTCCGGTGAAATACCGAACACTAGTTCTGGCGGTGACCGCCTCCGGCGTTGCCTATCACGGACGGGCGGGGGCATGGCGGACGTGGCGAGAGTGAGGATAAGTGGTGAGCGACGTTGGGCTGGTGAGGGCTTATGAGGATAGGGCGAGTTGGGTGATGGTGCCACCGGAGAAGCCCGGGAAACATTAATTATAGGCGGAAGGTAGGCGAACCATGAAGGAAATATGCCCTAGAGGCAATAATAAAGTTGTTATTTATATTTCCTTATATCATGATAAATGTTTATTATTCATGCTAGAATTGTATTAACCGGAAACTTAGTACATGTGTGAATACATAGACAAACAGAGTGTCATTAGTATGCCTCTACTTGACTAGCTCGTTGAATCAAAGATGGTTAAGTTTCCTAGCCATAGACATAAGTTGTCATTTGATTAACGGGATCACATCATTAGAGAATCATGTGATTGAATTGACCCATTCCGTTAGCTTAGCACTCTATCGTTTAGTATGTTGCTATTGCTTTCTTCATGACTTATACATGTTCCTATTACTATGAGATTATGCAACTCCCGAATATCGGAGGAACACTTAGTGTGCTACCAAACGTCACAACATAACTGGGTGATTATAAAGGTGCTCTAGAGGTGTCTCCAATGGTACTTGTTGAGTTGGCATAGATCGAGATTAGGATTTGTCACTCTGATTGTCGGAGAGGTATCTCTGGGCCCTCTCGGTAATGCACATCACTATAAGCCTTGCAAGCAATGTTGAAAGATCGTGGATGTCGCCTAGAGGGGGGGGGGGTGAATAGGCGCTTTAAAAAAATTACGGTTTAGGCTAGAACAAATGCGGAATAAACCTAGCGGTTAATTTGACAAGCACAAAACCTACAACAACTAGGCTCACCTATGTGCACCAACAACTTATGCTAAGCAAGGTAAACAACTAAGTGATAGCAAGATATATGACAAGAAACAATATGGCTATCACAAAGTAAAGTGCATAAGTAAAGGGCTCGGGTAAGAGATAACCGAGGCACGTGGAGACGACGATGTATCCCAAAGCTCACACCCTTGCGGATGCTAATCTCCGCTTGGAGCGGTGTGGAGGCACGATGCTCCCAAGAAGCCACTAGGGCCACCGTAATCTCCTCACGCCTCGACAATGCAAGATGCCGTGATTCCACTAAGGGACCCTTGAGGGCGGTCACCGAACCCGTACAAATGGCAACCCTTGGGGGCGGTCACCGAACCCGTACACTTTGGCAACCCTTGGGGGCGGTCACCGGTACCCGACAAATCGCTCGGGGCGATCTCCACAACCTAATTGGAGACCCCGACGCTTGACCGGAGCTTTGCACCACAATGATTGAGCTCCGAACACCACCAACCGTCTAGGGCGCCCAAGCACCCAAGAGGAACAAGCTCAAGGGAACCAAGCACCCAAGAGTAATAAGCTTCTCAACTTGTAACTTCCACGTATCACCATGGAGAACTCAAATCGATGCACCAAATGCAATGGCAAGGGCACACGGAGTGCCCAAGTCCTTCTCTCCCAAATCCCACCAAAGCAACTAATGCTAGGGAGGAAAATGAGAGGAAGAACGAAAGAAGAACACGAAGAACTCCAAGATCTAGATTCAAGGGGTTCCCCTCACATAGAGGAGAAAGTGATTGGTGGAAACATAGATCTAGATCTCCTCTCTCTTTTCCCTCAAGAACTAGCAAGAATCATTGGAGGGATTGAGAGTTAGCAAGCTCGAAGAAGGTCAACAATGGGGGAAGAACACGAGCTCAAAGGATTAAGTCTCAATGGGGAAGAAGATCCCCTTTTATAGGTGGGGAGAAAATCCAACCGTTATCCCCTCACTCAGCCCGCACGACGCGGTACTACCGCGGTCGGCTGCCGTACTACCGCTGCAGGTTGCGGTACTACCGCATGTGTAGCACTGGCCAGATGAAGGCATGTTACACAGGGCAACGAGCGGTAGAACCGCCGAGCGGTACTACCGCTACTTCTCACGGTACTACCGTAAGGCAGGCAACACTAGGCGCAGAGAAAGCACGGATACTTTCGCATCTACTTCACCGAGGGAGGACTGCAAGAAACTCCGCACGGTACTACCAAGACACGAAGAGCGGTATTATCACAGAGGGCGCGGATGTAAAAATTACATCCGCCTTACTCCGCCATGCTGCTAAGCCTGGCCAGAGCCCACGGTATTACGCGCTCACAAGGCGCTGGTATTACCGCGTAGGGCGCTGGATGTAAAAATTACATCTGCCCCTACTACCGCCGAAAGCAGCTGCGCTGGCTCGAGGCCGACGGTACTACCGCTTCCCACAGAGCGGTACTACTGTGAGCACCTGCGATATTACCGCAGGGACTGCGGTACTATTACAGGGCCTGTGGTACTACCGCCCGAGAGCAAGACTACCGATGCCCCATATCAGCAACACTAGGAGTCCTTCATTTTGCAGAGAAGACAACAGAGGGAAACAGTAAAACCAGAACTGCCATAACTTCTGCAAATGAGCTCCGAATTGAGCAAACTCAAGCTTGTTGGATACAAGACAACGAGTAGCATCAAAACAGAGGCAAGGGAGGTATGCCTAACAAAAGGAGGAGAGAAACCTCCAACAGAGAAGAACCGGCATACCCTCCAACATTGAAAACATCATAGAAGATGCAAGTGAACTCCGTTTTCGATGAACTCGAGCTTGCCATAAAAATGACCATAAGCTCCAAATCTCACAAGGAGAATAACCAAACAAGAACCAATAAAGATGATGCAAGGATGCAATGGTTTGATCTCTCTACGAACGATACGATCAAGCAACTCATCGAGAGCCCCCCTTGATAGTACGGCAATCGATCCTAAAACCCGGTCTCCCAACTACCCCCATGAGACCGGTAACATAGAAAACCTATCAAGGGCAAACCTCTGCCTTGCACAAAGTCCACTTGAGCTAGATGATGACGATCTACTCCTCCTCAAGATGGACCACCTTTCTTGATTGCGTTGGCTCGATGAAGACTAGTTGATTGCTCCCCCATACTCCACTATGGGTGAGCCACTCTTCCGCTCATCTTCACAAGTCCATTGTCACCACAATGGACGGCAAGCTTCAAGCACTTGATCTCTTCGTGATGCATCACTTGAAATTGCACACCGCAACCTAACCCCACAAAGAACTCTCACGAAGACCATGGGTTAGCACACAAAGCGTAATGGACTATGCTTACCATACCATGGGATCACTTGATCCCTCAGTACATCCTGTGCGCTTTGTGTGATGAATCTTTCCAACTCTCTTCATTTGGATGATGTCTTGAAGGTAGACATGAATGGTCACACAATCTTCTTCTTCAAGACATGCTTGCAGTAAGCTCAACACTCACATGGCCGATCTTTGGATAATTCCTTAATAGCACCGAGGTCATCACAAACTCTCCTTGAAACCAACAAATGGACTCCAAGAAAAGCCTATGGACAAACCCTTCAAATATAACTCAAGGCAACCATTAGTCCATAGAGATTGTCATCAATTGCCAAAACCAAACATGGGGGCACCGCATGTTCTTTCAAATGTGACTAATGAGTTAGTTGCGGGATGATGCATTACGGAACGAGTAGAGAGACATGCCGGTAACGATATTGAACTAGGTATTGAGATACCGACGATCGAATCTCAGGCAAGTAACATACCGATGACAAAGGGAACAATGTATGTTGTTATGCGGTTTGACCGATAAAGATCTTCGTAGAATATGTAGGAACCAATATGAGCATCCAGGTTCCGCTATTGGTTATTGACCGGAGATGAGTCTCGGTCATGTCTACATAGTTCTCGAACCCGTAGGGTCCACACGCTTAACGTTCGGTGACGATCGATATTATGAGTTTATGTGTTTTGATGTACCGAAGGTAGTTCGGAGTCCCAGATATGATCACGGACATGACGATGAGTCTCGAAATGGTTGAGACATAAAGATCAATATATTGGATGACTATATTCAGACACCAGAAGTGTTCTGAGTGGTTTCAGGTAAAACTGGAGTGTCGGAGGGGTTACCGGAACCCCCGGGGGGAACTAATGGGCCACATAGGCTTTAGTTGAGAGAGAGAGGGCCGGCTAGGGTAGGCCGTGCGCCCCCTCCCCCTCTGGTCCTAATTGGACTAGGGAAGGGGGGCCCCTTTCCATCTCCCTCTCCTCCTTCCTTTCCCCCTCCTAGTAGGAGTAGGAAAGGGGAGTCCTACTCCTACTAGGATGAGGACTCCTCCTCTCCTGGCGCGCCCCAAGGGCCGACCGGCCTCCCCCCTTGCTCCTTTATATATGGGGGTAGGGGGCACCCTAGGACACACAAGTTGATCATTGATCCCTTAGCCGTGTGCGGTGCCCCCCTCCACCACAATCCACCTTGGTCATATCGTTGCAGTGCTTAGGCGAAGCCCTGCGCCGGTAGCTTCATCATCATCGTCATCACGCCATCATGCTGCCGAAGCTCTCCCTCGACACTCAGATGGATCAAGAGTTCATGGGACGTCACCGAGCCGAGCGTGTGCAGATCGCGGAGGTGCCGTATTTTCGGTACTAGGATCGGTCGGATCGTGAAGATGTACGACTACATCAACCGCGTTGTCATAACGCTTCCTCGTACGTTCTACGAGGGTACGTGGACCACACTCTCCCCTCTCGTTGCTATGCATCACCATGATCTTGCATGTGCGTAGGGCAGTTTTTGAAATTACTGCCTTCCCCAACAGTGGCATCCGAGCCAGGTTTATGCATAGATGTTATATGCACGAGTAGAACACAAGTGAATTGTGGGCGATAATAGTCATACTGCTTACCAGCATGTCATACTTTGATTTGGCGGTATTGTTGGATGAAGCGGCCCGGACCTACATTACGCCAGACGCTTACGCCGAGACTGGTTCTACCGACGTGCTTCGCATTACTGTGTGGCTGGCGGTGTCGGCTTCCAACTTTAGTTGAATCAAGTGTATACGCCTAGTCCTTGTTGAAGGTTAAAACAGCACATACTTGATGAAAAATCGTTGTGGTTTTGATGCGTAGGTAAGAACAGTTCTTGCTCAGCCCATAGCAGCCACGTAAAACTTGCAACAACAAAGTAGAGGACGTCTAACTTGTTTTCGCAGGGCATGTTGTGATGTGATATGGTCAAGACATGATGCTAAATTTTATTGTATGAGATGATCATGTTTTGTAATAGAGTTATCGGCAACTGGCAGGAGCCATATGGTTCTCGCTTTATTGTATGAAATGCAATCGCCATGTAACTGCTTTACTTTATCACTAAGCGGTAGCGATAGTCGTAGAAGCAGTTGGCGAGACGACAACGATGCTTCGATGGAGATCAAGGTGTCAAGCCGGTGATGATGGTGATCATGACGATGCTTTGGAGATGGAGATCAAAGGCACAAGATGATGATGGCCACATCATATCACTTATATTGATTGCATGTGATGTTTATCCTTTATGCATCTTATTTTGCTTAGTTCGGCGGTAGCATTATAAGATGATCTCTCACTAAATTTCAAGGTACAAGTGTTCTCCCTGAGTATGCACCGTTGCGGAAGTTCATCATGCCGAGACACCACATGATGATCGGATGTGATAAGCTCTACGTTCACACACAACGGGTGCAAGCCAGTTTTGCACACGCAGAATACTCGAGTTAAACTTGACGAGCCTAGCATATGCAGACATGGTCTCAGAACACTGAGACCGAAAGGTCGAGCGTGAATCATATAGTAGATATGATCAACATAGTGATGTTCACCATTGAAAACTACTCCATCTCACGTGATGATCGGGCATGGTTTAGTTGATTTGGATCACGTGATCACTTAGATGATTAGAGGGATGTCTATCTAAGTGGGAGTTCTTAAGTAATATGATTAATTGAACTTTAATTTATCATGAACTTAGTACCAGATAGTACTTTGCATGTCTATGTTGTTGTAGATAGATGGCCCGTGTTGTTGTTCCTTTGAATTTTAATGCATTCCTAGCGAAAGCTAAGTTGAAAGATGATGGTAGCAACTACACAGACTGGGTCTGTAACTGTCGACGTTTAGGGAACAGGGGTCCCTAGACTTGCCTGCCTACGGCCTGCAGCGTGGCTCAAAGGAGGCCCAGGACAGCCCATCTTCATCAACACAAGCTCAAGACCCTCGCGAGGGGCCAAGCCTCGTGGGGCGGACGACAAGGAGCTTCCTCAGGCACGGCCTCGCTAGGCTGGCTCATGAGGAGGCGGAGAGTTCAAGGCAGGGTACCTCGCGAGGTGCCCATGACGCAAGCCATGACGCACCAAGGGCGCCAGATCGGGCGCCAGCCAGCAGCAGCGCCCTCCTGTCCTCTTTGGTGCAAAGGGAGCAAGCGCAGCGAGAGCATCAAGCAAAGGCATCCGCTTGATGCAACAAGACCAAGACCAGCCCAACGGCAGGAAGGAGTCATCGTGGAGCCCAAGCAAAGGCCATCACCAGAGTTTTGGCAAGCGAGGACCAACTTTAGTCGTGATAAGTGTACCCGTTGTTCCCTTCAAATGGCTAATTGTTGGCGCCTTCCCGCTCAATATTTGGGAAGAGGCCCAGGCCTTCGCCTCTAAATAGGGGTAGCCACCCACAGGGTAGAGAGGGCTGGAATCCAGAGAAAGACAGAGACCCGATCTCAAGCTAGAGCGACGGAACACCATCTAGCAGTTCATCACACCCGCCAAGAATGACTCGCGAGGCTGTTCTTCCTTGTATTGTTCCTCATCAGCCCAAGAGGCAATCCACCACACCACGAACTAGAGTAGGGTATTACACCACAACGGTGGCCCGAACTAGTATAAATCTCGTGTCTCTTGTGCTGTTCCGTTAGTAGTTTAGGTCCCAGCGATTCGGCGAGGTACGAGATGGTGGAGGGTCGGATCTCCGCGCGCACCCCAGTGTTCGAACCTCAAGGGTCTGCCGGAACTCGAAATCCGACATTTGGCGCGCCAGGTAGGGGTGCACCGGAATCCACCTTCTGCCACCTCGTGTCCCATCGCATCATCATCACCATGCCCGGCGACCAGGCGGGCAACCTAGATCCTTGGGCGGCGTGGCCCGCCCACGCAGAGCCGCTCGCCTTGGGCGACCCGTGCCCAGTGCAGCTCATGGTCCGCAGGGCGCCAGGGCATGGCGACGCGACAAGCTTCGACGGCTTCACGCCGGCAGGCGCGGGTCGGCAGCAAGGGCCTCCAATCACGCCGTGACCACGCCACCGTACACCCGCCGGGCAGGCGAACTCAAGGGCCGCGCCACGGGCCCGAGAGCTGCTGCAGCAGGCTGCCGGAGAGCGGCCGCGACGCGGTTGCCGGAGCGAGTGGCTGAGCTCCTGGGCTTCACCGCCTCGGGGGCTCACCCCTTCTGCACCCAGCTTCCATCTCAGGCCCAGGTCGGCCTGCACGGGGGCTCCATGCGTGCCCGCGGGCTCCAAAGCTACTCCAACACCGCGGTTGCCAAGACGGTCGGGCGGCGGGTTGCCCCGCCGCCCGCTGGAGAAGAAGGACTCGACGAACCCACGGCCCGGTGGACCGCCGCACCGCCACCCCACAATGGGCGATCAAGCGAGCCGCATGGCACGCTTAGCACTACGGGCGTGGCCTTCGGATGACTGCGCCAGAAGAATACGTGCCTACATGATGGACCAAGGGCACCCGCATGAGGGAGAACAAGGCTCGCCTCAGCCCGAGCTGGGGGATGAGGCGCCGGCCGAGCTCTTCCAGAGCCTCGAGACGGTCCCACTGGTCACGCCGGGCGACGATTATCGGGTACCGCTACTTCTCAAGAGCAAACATACGCTAACCATAGGTCGCAGGAGGTGCAGGTCGCCACGACGAGCGGCTGCCCCGCCTCCCGAGCCTCCTACCCCTCGGGAGGGGGCTCAGGGGCTGCCGGAGAGGGGCAGATCCGACATCACCACCGCGGTGTTCGAGCAAGGCGTTTCGGAGGTAGGCCTCTGCTGGGAGGCGCCTCGTGGCCTGCCCCGGTGGAGGACCCGTGGTCGCCGGGGAACCGATGGCGACCGCTTACCCCATCGGGCGCGCCCCGGTCTCCGTTCGCCGTTGATGGCACTAGAGTGTGGCGCAAGGCGGGGCCTCGTCTGTGATATGAAGCAAGGCCGGTACTGTGAAGAAGGCCCAAGGCTCGTGATGCTCGCCGCCTGCGACACTCTCACGTAATAATGAGGGGTTGTACACGCCTGAGTCTCAGGGTGCCGGCCTCAGCCCCGGGCTCCCTCCCATGCCCAAGGCAGCACTTAGCTCCGCTGGTGAGAAGACGCCCAAGACTAGACTAGGTGCCGGACGCGCTTTTCTTCTGCTTTCTTAGCTTTTCCATTTGATTGTCGCTTCCGCTGGATTTAAGTTGGATTTGAATTTGAGATTTGCGGTGTTCGGGAAGGTGCTTAGTCTCGCTCGAGAAAATCTCTCGCTTTGGTTACCACTCCGCCTCAGCTGCCTCCCCTCATGAGCCCCTCGCGAGCCGGGCCAGGCCTAGCTTGCCAAGAGCCCAGCCTGCCGCCGCTGCCCCTCTCCGGAGGGTTTTCACTGCAGATCCTACGTATTCGATCAGGAGACACTCAGATCGCCGCAGCCTCCCACAGGCTATCTCAGGGCTCGTGCGAAACAAATGTAAACCAGCCAACCAGCACGTCGCTTAGCCAACCACTTGGCACGGGCGTATGGGCGATGTAACACCTGCTAATACGATGAACACAAGTTTTACATGAGGGGCTCCCCCTCCCAAAATGCTCTCACAGCCATCAGGCCAAAACCTGAGTCTATATCCTGGAGATGGCTGAAGACACGGGAAAAGGCGCGCCCAAGCAGCGTGCGGCTCCTCTCCTCCACCAACCTATTGGCCCTGACCGAACGCGCCTCCAGCTGCGCCACCACGTCGGTGAAGAACTGAAGGTTGCCGGCGTAGTTAACCGCGTGCGGCTCGCCAACTGCCGCCTCGCAGATATTACCCAAGGCTGCGTTGGCTCTTTCCCGGAGTGTGGCGAGCATGGGGCCGTGCTCATGCTCCAGGATTCGCCGCTGACACATCTCGTCCGCATTCTCGGCGCCGACGACGGCCTCGGCCTCCTCCACCACATGGCGAAGAAGGAGCGCTTGGCCCGAGAGGTGGTTGACTTCCCTGCGCCACCTCGAGGGCAGCCCAAGAGCATCGGCCCGCCGTCGCCTCCTCCAGCTTGGCCCTCAAGGCAGCAGTCCCGCCTCAGCCTCGGCCTTGATCAACCCCAGCCTCTCCTCAAACTCAAGGCCGAGGTTCGTGCGCGCCGCCACGCCACGGCGTCCGACCTCCTCCAGATGCGGGTTTCCTGCAGCGACCTCATCCTCGCCTCGCAGCCAAGCGCCTCCTCGCTCCAAGCGCCAGACTGCACAGGCGTCGGCGGCTTCAAGCGCCAACGCCTCCTCACGCTTTTGGAGCTCCGCCGGGTCGCCGGAGGCCACCTTCATCGACGGGAGGGCTGCCTCGCGCAGCTCCACTTGCTCCTCCAATGAGTGACACCAGGCCAGGAGTTCCCGTGCCCGCTCCTCCGCCGCCTCTCGCCACTGTCAGCCTTCCTGTGCCTCCTCGACGCCCGAGAGCAGGCCTCCCAAGAGGCTGCCAGCACGCCTTGGCCTCTTCATCATCAAGATCGCACAGGTGGTGCGCAAGGGCGATAGCGCCCACTCACGCCTCTCTGCGCCAGCGCAGCCCTCGGCCTCAAGGCGCGCGTCTTCGTCAGCGAGCTCTTCACCAAGAAGGCTCACCGCCTCAGCCGCCCTTCGAAGAAATCCTTGGCGAAGGGCGCGGTGCTCCTGGGCGCGCTCCTGCACGTCCTCCACACCATCAACCGCCCCAGGCGGGCGCCAGGAGCCACGAATCAGCAATTCCCCTCCGGGCAGGGGGCTGGGGGCTGGCACCCTCGCGACGGCTGGGCACGCCGCGCCAGAAGCCTGGCCTGGAGCCAGCCCATCCCCAGACGAGGGGCGCAGGAAGCGCCTCAGCCAATCGCCGTCCACGACCAGGCGAGAAGCCCATGGCAGGCTAGCTATGCCACGGGAAGGCTCGCGAGGAAGGGTCGCGAGGCGCGCAGGGCCACGACGCCTCGGGATGGTTCACCTCCCGGCCGCCTCACCACAAGGGCTCCACCGCTTGAGCACTCAAGGACGGGGAGGGGGCGGCCGGGGCGGCCTCACCCGCCTCCGTGAGCTCGGCAGAAGGGACTGCAGGCAAGGATCATCGACAAGAAGCGTAAGAATCAGGAGCTGGAGAAGGAGAAGGCTTACCCATCGCTGGGCGTACTTCCTACGCTTCAGCAAGCGACAAGGGTAATCATCGCCTGTGGCCTCCTTCTCTCCGGAGGGCCTCTAAGTTCACGCGGAAACTGTCACGACCGGATTTTCAATAAAAATATTTATTGAACAACCGACCCATGAAATCCAATATGAGGATAAATCCTCCATATCGGTAGACAAAACTTTGATACAAGAAGCCAGTAGCATTACAATATTACAAGGGTCGGACTAAAGATGCCCAACCAATTATTACAACACGCCAATAATTATACATGATGGCGGATATGGCACAAGGTGTAGGTGGAAATACTACTGACTTGAGTATGCGTGGTTGGGGAATAACACAAAGGTGGTTAATAAGTCAATCAGATCGGCGCTCATCGAAAGGCCGAGGTGAGGCTCGATGAATTTATTTGGGTAGCGGAAGCGGATATTTTACAAGGACTAATCCAGGGTCGACGAGACTGACCGATTCCTCTAGGCGCGGACTCGCTATCGAACTCTTCATCCATGAGATCGCTTTCACAAGATGTGGCCAAAACAATAAGCCGTGAGTACTATGAAAGTACTGCAAGACAGTTCGGACAAAAGATATAACAAATGGAAGCATGAATGCGACATAGTTAATCTTAACAATGCTCAATTAAAGCAGTATAGAAAAATAATTAAATGGGAGTCGGCGGTAGTCCGCTCGAAAACCAAGGAGGCAAACTTAAAACCGATCGGTGTCTGCAAGCGGCGCCGAAAGGTGAATAAATAAGCAAAATATTGCCACGATCGGGCGTCGAGCGACACCTCATAAAGGGCTTATATTGAAATAAAATGCATGCGTTGCAATGGACGTCTGAGCGACATCACGTAAAGGGCTTATAATAAAAATAAGTAACATCAATGCAGCATCGGACGTCTGAGCGACATCACAGAAAGGGCTTATAAGAAAAATAAGTAACGGCAATGCCACAGTCGGACGTCTGAGCGACATCACAGAAAGGGCTTATAATGAAAATAAGTAACAGCAATGCCGCAGTCGGACGTCTGAGCGACATCACAGAAAGGGCTTTCATCACAAAGATATAGCACTCATAATAAATATTCAACACATGAATTTAAACGGGTTAGTCCATCCATAGGAATAAACATTTAACCGGACTTAGTACTCATGTGATTCACCGAGTATCTGTCACCAAACCGACACTTGTCGTCGATAAGATAATAGAACTTGGACATGGATAAGATGATTCGAGGATTTATGACTCGCAGAGTTTGTACTAAAATTACCCACAACCAACGGATTTCCGTAGTCCTGAAGGACTAGTTCCGTTTATGGTATTTCGGAAGAAACACAGCTAACCAGTACACACCCATCCTACCTCACGATGCCAGGAATCACCCTAGACATCGTCCAAGAAAAACTTTTGAGACGGGGAGATCACAATCTCGAATAGCATGGGATCAAATTTATATTCGCGCTCTCTAAGGGGTGCCCCCCTCTCGGTACCAACCGGAAACACCCATGCCCCCTGACCAGATGATTGGCTTTAATCCAGGGCCATGGAACCATCATCACGGCCTCTCCATTTGGTGTGTACCAGGAAAGCGGTTTGCTACTTACTAAGACATATCCCTTGCGGAAAACATGTGGTAGTACGGGAAGGGAAATGGATGGGAACCGAACTGATACGGGTTGACACTGAAGTCAAATAGTATGGCATAAGACTGGCATGCCACAACACTGCCATCTTACCCATCCTCATGCCAACACATGGCAGTGCACATTCACATCCAACACGTATGGATTATCGAACTCACTTGCCTCAACTTTGCATGAAAAATAACATTCATCGGTATGCTCACAAACATGCCATGAAACTACTTAATGCAAACCTGCCGAACACTCATCATATCAAAAGTTCAAACATGCTTGCCTGGTTCAGAGTAGTCGGAGCCTAGCTCGGTGAAGTTTATGGTCCCGTCACCTCCTTTGGTATCTACGGTATAAAGAAAACATACGCGCTAACGTAAATACCATGAGGTGCACAAACATTACTCCAAATATTTTTCAAATAAATCTGATAAAAAACTAGACAAAATTTTAAAGAGGACAGAAAAAGAATCAATCATAAATACTTTTCTGATTAAAAGTTATAAGAGTTTTGGTCCAAGGACCCATCTGTAATGAAACAGAAAGTTTCCAGGGGGTTATGCGGAAAAGTCCAGATAACGTTTCGTTTAAAAGAAACGGCTGAGAGACTGATAGGCGGGCTCCACCCGTCAGGTTTGAATTTTCAAACGAGGGAAAACAGAGCGCGACGGCGCCGAGAGGTGCGGTGGTCGCCGGAGGCGATCCACGACGAGGTAAGGTGATCGGGGTGTACCTTCGTGATCAGTGCGCCCTTCCACGTCTGTGGGTGGTGGCAGAGGTCATCGGCGAGCACCACGTCGACGGCGGCCCTTGCTCCAGCGGATGGCGGTTCGGACGGTCGTGGATCTCGCCGGAGAGAGCTGCGGGGCCAAAATTGAGGTGGGGGTTATCCTACTAGAGGTGGTACGAGGCTACGGGCGAAAGTAGGGCGGCGGAGGAGTTCTCACCGGAGAGAACAATTCGGAGCCAAAGGCGGACGGAGGTGGCCGGAGTCGAGGAAGAAAGGCCTCGAGGCCCCTCCAGGGCTAGGCGGGTCCGGTGAGGTGGTGGAGTCGTGGAGGCGAGAGGAAGCTCGGGGTGCTATATAGCCGCCCGAGTCGGTTGCCGTGAACGGATAAGTCCGGCGAGTTGATTACGGGCGGCTGTGGCTGGACGGTCGCTTAGGAGCTTGAGCATCGCCTAGGAGGAGTATTGGAGCCGTTCCCGTGTCCAACTCAGCACGGGAGGGCTGGTTACGGTCTGCCCTCGACGGAATGGCCGCACAGCCCGTAGGCGGCAGAGAGCGCACTCTGCTGCGTGCAAGCCACGGCGACGGTGCCGCATGCATGCGCTGGCAAGGAGGTGGCCACGCGAGCCACCAGACGTTTAAGCGGCGCCGAACGGCGTTGCGCCGCAGTTTTGCCCCTGTCGTCTGTTACGGTGGTGCAGCCGCCCGCAAAGCACGCCGCAAGCAGGGCTGCGGCGCCACCGACGCCAGAACGCGCCAAGTGCTCGTGTGAAGCTCCGACAAGAGGGATAGGCTGCAGCAACATGCCAAGGGCACTGTGGACTCGTGGATCAAGTTACTTGTCGGAGATCGACATCGAACTTCTGAATTTTCCGAAAGTGAACAGTACTAGTGCATGCAAGGTGTTCAATGAATGATCTAGGCATGTAGGGATTTTTCCTTGAGCTGGTTTTTTGTGGAGGGCCTCTCATTGCATCTAGAGGCTGCCTGAATATTTGTGGAATTTTTGGAGTAATGTAGATATGAATTTCACCAAATTTGGCAAATCTGGTCCAAACTTGCAGGGGACTATAATTTGAAATTTTTGAATGAAGAGGAGTTGATCTTGATAGTTCTAGGTTGCGGGTACCAAGGACTATCCAAGGGAGTTGGTTTGAGGTCAAAATTCAAATGCATTAAGGTACTTGCTTTGCAAATTACCTAGGCTCAAAATAATAGACAGAAAAGATTTGGGAGAGAATTAATTGAAATAAAAATTCAGAAGAGGGTTGAACTAGTAGAGATAGAGTGTTTGGATTGCCCAAAGTGGAAGGAGATTTATTTGGGAAGATTTTACCATGTGGTGTATGGCCAAATCATGAATGATTTCAAATATGGGAGAGAATGAAAAACCCTTAGAGTTTCTTTTTGAAAGAAAAATAAACTTCAAAGATTTTTCTTGAATCCTTGAGAAGAGAGCAATTAGAGGAAAAATTTAAAACTAAACACCAGAGTTGAAGGAGATGCAAAAGTAAAATATTTGCCGAGGAAAAAGCTTTTGATAGAGATTTTTTTGAAGGGTTTTGGTGACCTCCTTCAAATCCAACAAAGTTTTGAAGAAAACCAAAGAAAAATTTTGGAGTGTCACAACACCTACCCCTTAGGAAAAATCTCGTCCCGAGATTCTAGTTGATCCTCAAATAATTGTGGGTGCTCCGCTCAAGGAAATCCTCTCTTTCCCAAGTGGCTTCACTCTCGGTGTGGTTGCTCCAATCGAACTTTGAAGAACTTGATGGTTTTCTGTCGGGTTCTCCTTTCTGACTCTTCCAAGATTTTTATCAGATGTTCCCGATACGTAAGGTCTGGTTGCACGTCAATGTTTTTATGGGGCACTTGTTTCTCTGGGTTGCTTACGCACTTCCTCAATTGGGAGACGTGGAACACGTCGTGGATGTCGGATAATTCTTCGGGTAAGTCCAGCTGGTAGGCCACCATGCCTCTTCGTGCTACTATGCAGAAAGGTCCGATGAATCTTGGTGTTAGCTTCCCTTTAATCTTGAATCGGTGCAGGCCTCTCATGGGTGGTACTCGTAGGTACACAAATTCACCGGGTTCAAAATGGACTACATGATGCTTCTGATCGTAATAACTCTTTTGTCGACTTTGGGCTGTCTTGAGTCGGTCCTTAATTACCTTGACTTTATCTTCACCTCTTTGAGCAGGTCTGGGCGAAGATATGACTGCCTCCGGTTTCCGACCAATTTAGCGGGTACGACATCTTCGTCTGTCTGAGCTTCAAATGGTGCCATTTGCAGGCTGGATGATAGCTGTTGTTATATGCGAATTCTGCGTATGGTAAGCTCTCCTCCCAACTGGTCCCATAGGTGAGGACACATGCTCAAAGATATCTTCTAGAATCTGGTTTACTCGCTCAGTCGCCCATCCGTCTGGGATGGTATGCGGTCTCAATGCCACTGAGTTCGAGCTTGTTGTAAGTGATCCCAAAACCGGAGATGAATTGAGTGCCTCTGTCCGAGATTATTTTCTTTGGGACTCCATGTAGGCAAACGATACGGGAGAGGTAGAGCCTAGCAAGCTTCTGAGTGGTGTGTGTTGTCTTCACGGGAATGAAGTGAGCTACTTTAGTCAGTCTATCAGTGATTACCCATATGGCATCATGTCCGTGTCGCGACCGAGGTAGTCCAACAATAAAATCCATTCCAATCTCATCCCATTTCCACTCGGGTATCTTATTTGGTTGCAATAGCCCGGCCGGTTTCTGGTGCTCGGCCTTGATGCGTTGACAAGAGTCACAACATGCAATAAACGTGGCTATGTCTCTTTTTATACCATGCCACCAAAATGTTTCCTGAAGATCTTTGTACATTTTTGTTCCTCCAGGATGGATTGAATATGGAGCGGTGTGGCCTTCAGCCAGGATTTGTTGTTCAAGGTCATGGATATTTGGTACGCAAAGCCTATTCTCGTGCCACAATATTCCTTGCTCATCAATAATGAATTCCGAGGCCTTGCCCAACTTCATCTTCCGTTTTATGCCTTCAATGCTGGGGTTTCCACGTTGAGCCTCTTTAACCTTCTCTATCAGGGTAGGCTGTACTTCTAAGTTTGACACACTGCCTTCGGTGACCACCATCAGGTTGAGCTTTGCGAATTCCTGCTAGAATTCAGGTCTTAAGTCCGGCATGTCGTCGTTGTCCGGACTGGGGTTCCACTCGAGCATCTGCTACAACATTTGCCTTGCCCGGTGGTAGTGGATCCCAACATCATAATCCTTTACTAATTCCAACCAGCGTCGCTGCAGTAATTTAGTTCTGGTTGTGTGAAAATATACTTGAGGCTTTTGTGGTCCGTGTATATTTCACAACGATTACCAAGTAAAAGTGTCTCCATTCCTTGAGTGCATGAATAACTCTGCTAATTCCAGGTCATGGGTAGGGTAATTTTCCTCATGCTTGCGGTTGTCCGAAACATATGCACAACCTTGCCCTCTTGCATCAATACGCAACCGAGGCCCTTTCGAGATGCGCCACAAAATACCTCAAAATTTTGTGTATATCCGCACAATTAGTATTGGTGCTATCGCCGCTTTCCTCTTCGTTCTTGGAAACTTTTCTACAAGCTTCGTCCATTCAAACTTCTTGTCTTTCTTGAGTAGTTGTGTCATTGGCTTTGCTATGGTGGAGAATCCTTCAATAAATCTTGGTAGTATCCTGCCATACCCAAGAAACTTCAGACATCCGCCACGCTGGTGGCGGCTTCCACCAAATCACGGCCTTGACTTTTTCCGGTCTCACGGCGATACCTTCTTGAGTCAAGACGTGGCCCGTAAAACCTACTTGCTTTAGCCAAAATTCACACTTGCTGAATTTAGCGTACAACCGATGTTTCATGAGTTCTCCTAGTACAATCCGGAGATGTTCAGCGTGTTCTTACGGTGTTTTGGAGTATACCAGAATATCATCGATAAATACCACAACAAACTTATCCATAAACTTCATGAATACTTTGTTCATGAGGTGAACAAAATATGCGAGGCGTTTGTTAGTCCGAATGGCATCACGGTGAACTCGCATAATCCGTGTCCGGAGGTGAAAGCGGTCTTGGGAATATCCTCGGTTCGTACTTTCAGTTGATGATATCCCGATCTCAAGTCAATCTTTGAGAACACCTTGGCCTTAGCGAGTTGATCGAATAAATCATTTATTCATGCATCGGATATTTGTTCTTGATTGTGACCATGTTTAGCGCCGATAGTCTATGCACAATCTCAGTGTTCCATCCTTCTTTTGGCGAATAAAATTGGTGAACCCCAAGGTGAGGAACTGGCTCAGATGTACCCTTTTTCCAACAGTTCCTTTATTTGCTTCTTTAGTTCCACCAATTCGGATGGTGCCATTCTGTATGGTTTCTTGTATATGGGAGCGGTTCCGGGTGCTAGCTCAATGCTGAATTCAATCTCTCTATCTGGTGGCATGCCTGGTAGTTCTTTGGGGAATACATCTGGAAATTCACACACTACTGGCACTTTGCTCAATTCAGAAATATCTACCTTGTTCAATCTCGGTTGCGGGCATATTTTTCTTTCCTTGGCTGAAACCTTTATGGTCTTCCCGTGGTGATGGGTGAGAATTACGGTCCTGTTGAAGCAGTCAATAAAACCTTTGTTGGTGGTTAACCAATCCATCCCTAAGATGACATCCAGCCCTTTATTTTCCAATACGATAAGATTTGTGTGGAACTTCAACCCTTCAAACTCGATAACCACATCCTGGCAATAATTCTGGGTAACTTGCTTGATTCCAGGGGACTTGACGATCATAGATTTTCCCAAGGGAAGCATCGAAAATTATTTTGCAAAGCAAAACTTTTCAAACGAATGAGTGAAAGCTCGAGAATCAAACAAAACCATGGCAGGTATTGTGTTGATGTGAAACGCATCGAGTACGATATCTGGGGCATTTTGTGCTTCCTCTTTGGTCACGTGGTTCAGATGACCCTTCCTGTGGTTGTTATTTGGGTTGAAATTGTTGCGCTTTGGTGCCGAATTATTGCCTCCGTTGTTCGTCTTTGGGGCCGAGTTCCTTGGCTTGGGGCACTTTGCTTGGCATAGTGCCCTTCTTCTCCTAAGCGTAACAGTAACGCTTGGGCGGTATGTGAACTCCTTGTCCCTTGCGTGGAAATTCTTGCTTGGGCGTGAGACGTTTGTCGTGGGTTTGGGTGTCCAGTTTTTCTGAACGTCTGTCTTGCTGCGGTGGTTGCGGGTGTGTTTAGACTGGTCCCTCTTCCGTTTGTGGAAATCTTCTAAGTTGCGTCTCTCATTTTCCAAGGTAATGGCCTTATCTACCAGCATCTTAAAATCTGGAAATGTGTGTACGACCAACTGACATTTAAGCGCGGGTGTCAGTCCGTCTAGGAACTTCTCCATATTTTTGTTTTCTGACATTCGTTCCTCGTTGGCGTAGCGAGACAGCAGGTAAACTGACTGTTATATTCGGACACTTGTCATTGTTCTTTGCTTGAGGTCATCAAATTCTCTCTTTTGATCTTCATCGAGACTCTTAGGAATATGTGCCCCACGAAAACCTTCTTTAAATTCCTCCCATGATATATTATTTTCGTTGGGGTGCATGTGTAGGAAATTTTCCCACCACGATGCGGCTGCTCCGGTGAGATAGTCGGAGCATAAAGCACTTTCTCAAGGTCTGAACACTGGGCGATAATTAATTTTCTCTCCATGTCTCAAGCCAGTCCTCGGCTTCCAGAGGTTTGTCGGTGTGAGAAAATGTTTGGGGACGCGTCTTCATAGCTCGGATAACTTGGATTGCTGCTGATATCTGTCATGGTGATTCCCCATATTGATGACTTGGTTCAGTATTTCCTGATGTTGCTGCTGACTTTGTTCGTAAAGACGGCACATCTGGGAAAGTGCCGTTTCACCGTCCTGTTGACTTGTCATCCCTGTGTGAATTTGTTGCCTGGGGTGTGCCATAATTTTCCTTTGTCGGAGTTGGCATGGAGCGCGTCAAGGACGAGACATAATTTACTCTGGGATATATTTTGAAACACTCATAAGAAAGTGGAAGAAGTCGCAAAAATTAAGTCCATAAACGCATAAGGATGGCAAATAAATTAAAAGCCCAAGATTTTTTTTTCAAGAAAACAAGTCGATTAAGCATGGAGAAGGACTGCTCATTACATATCTTACACGCAAGCAGTAATTATACAATACATCTCTCGTGATATGCGTACATAAATCCTGACATGTTATTTAGTCTAGTGCACTTCTCCGGATCCTACATGATGCACAAACAAACTACTTCTCACAGCCTATTTACATATAAACATATCGCATAAGTCGGTACATCGCATGGCGTGCTAAGCGCATTTAGTCGGAGATGGTAAGGATTTCCTTGGCCTGCCAAGGGTGAGGCATAGAGAGGTGGGGACTCAACCTCCTCTTGGAGATAGGCTCCAGGCGAGAGGTGCTGCACGGAGTTGGTGGAGCAGGTGCCTGTGTGGGACAACTCAATCTGAGCGGGCACGAGGGGTGGTGCGAACTAACCGGAGTAGGTGCAATGACATGGTTGAATTCCTCCGTGGTAGGCAGGCGACGAGTAGCGGTGCGAGCAGTAATAGCGAACGATGCTGATGACGAGACGAAAGTCAGTGGCGGTGTAGCACGCAGGAGCTCCCTCCTGTTGGCGGCACAGCCATGGACTGAGTCCATGCGGGCAGCTACAAAGTCGTCCACCAGGTTGTCGAAGGCTGCCTCCAAAGCCCGGAGATACTCGATGAGCATCTCAAAAGCTTTGTCCCGTTCTCCTCTGGGGCAAGAGAACGCGTAGTGGCAGGTGTATGGCACGTGACATGGCAGGTAGCGGTAGCGACGAGTCTTCATTGAAGGCAGGATATCCCTGAGACGGGCTATCGCCTCACGGGCTGCCATCTATAGCGCGTGCTTCTCTGTGGGCATGGCTCTCCCCACGAACCGGTAACGCTCAACTCGTCCTCTCTTGAATTCCACCGCGGCTTGGTGCATGGTTAGACGGTCATTGACCTTGTGCTGAGAGAGAGAGAAGACTGGGCGCACATCTGGCCCCATCACGACTTGGACGATGAAGGAGAGGAGCTTGACAAACCCATCGGGCATGTTGGCGAACATCTGCGACTCGCAGTCGTTGCTGGCCATCTACAAAAGTAGGCAAAAATCCTGAGTAGTCAAATCATAAATTTATGCTTGTTGTCGAAATTGACTACATTTGTAAAAATAATAAATAGCTCTATTATGCTAATAACCGATTAGCGATCGCACCTAGTGGCTTTCTACAGTCAGCCTGGCTCTGGTACCAAGCTTGTCATGACCGGATTTTCAATAAAAATATTTATTGAACAAGCGACCCATGAAATCCAATATGAGGATAAATCCTCCATATCGGTAGACAAAACTTTGATACAAGAAGCCAGTAGCATTACAATATTACAAGGGTCGGACTAAAGATGCCCAACCAATTATTACAACACGCCAATAATTATACATGATGGCGGATATGGCACAAGGTGTAGGTGGAAATACTACCGACTTGGAGTATGCGTGGTTGGGGAATAACACGATGGTGGTTAATAAGTCAATCAGATCGGGCGCCTCATCGAAGTCCGAGGTGAGGCTCGATGAATTTATTTGGGTAGCGGAAGCGGATATTTTACAAGGACTAATCTAGGGGTCGCACGAGACTGACTGGGATTCCTCTAGGCGTCGGACTCCCTATCAAACTCTTCATCCATGAGATCGCCTTCGTCTGCATGTGGCCAAAACAACAAGCCAGGTGAGTACTATGAAAGTACTCGCAAGACAGTTCGGACAAAAGATATAACAAATGGAAGCATGAATGCGACATAGTTAATCTTAACAATGCTCAATTAAAACAGTATAGAAAAATAATTAAAATGGGAGTCGGTGGTAGTCCGCTCGAAAACCCAAGGAGGCAAACTTAAAACCGATCGGGTGTCTGAAGCGACGCCTCGAAAGGTGAATAAATAAGCAAAATATTGCCATAGTCGGGCGTCTGAGCGACACCTCATAAAGGTCTTATATTGAAATAAAAATGCATGCGTGCCGCAGTCGGACGTCTGAGCGACATCACAGAAAGGGCTTATAATAAAAATAAGTAACATCAATGCCGCAGTCGGACGTCTGAGCGACATCACAGAAAGGGCTTATAAGAAAAATAAGTAACGGCAATGCCACAGTCGGACGTCTGAGCGACATCACAGAAAGGGCTTATAATGAAAATAAGTAACAGCAATGCCGCAGTCGGACGTCTGAGCGACATCACAGAAAGGGCTTTCATCACAAAGATATAGAACTTATAATAAATATTCAACACATGAATTTAAACGTGTTAGTCCATCCACTGGAATAAACATTTAACCGGACTTAGTACTCATGTGATTCACCGGAGTATCTGTCAACAAAACTAACACTTGTCAGGATAAGATAATACAGAACTTGGACATGGATAAGATGATTCGAGGATTTATGACTCTGTAGAGTTTGTACTAAAATTACCCACAGCCAACGGATTTCTGTAGTCCTGAAGGACTAGTTCTGTTTATGGTATTTCTGAAGAAACACAGCTAACCAGTACACACCCATCCTACCTCACGATGCCAAGAATCACCCTAGGCATCGTCCAAGAAAAACTTTTGAGACGGGGAGATCACAATCTCGAATAGCATGTGATCAAATTTATATTCGCGCGCTCTAAGGGGTGCCCCCCTCTCGGTCCCAACCGGAAACACCCATGCCCCCTGACCGGATGATTGGCTTTAATCCAGGGCCATGGAACCATCATCACGGCCTCTCCATTTGGTGTGTACCAGGAAAGCGGTTTGCTACTTACTAAGCCATATCCCTTGCGGAAAACATGTGGTAGTACGGGAAGGGAAATGGATGGGAACCGAACAGATACGGGTTGACACTGAAGTCAAATAGTATGGCATAAGACTGGCATGCTACAACACTGCCATCTTACCCATCCTCATGCCAACACATGGCCGTGCAGATTCACATCCAACACGTATGGATTATCGAACTCACTTGCCTCAACTTTGCATGAAAAATAACATTCATCGGTATGCTCACAAACATGCCATGAAACTACTTAATGCAAACCTGCCAGAACACTCATCATATCAAAAGTTCAAACATGCTTGCCTGGTTCAGAGTAGTCGGAGCCTAGCTCGGTGAAGTTTGCGGTCCCGTCACCTCCTTCGGTATCTATGGTATAAAGAAAACATACGCGCTAACGTAAATACCGTGAGGTGCACAAAAATTACTCCAAATATTTTTCAAATAAATATGATAAAAAACTAGACAAAATTTTAAAGAGGACAGAAAAAGAATCAATCAAAAATTCTTTTCTGATTAAAAGTTATAAGAGTTTTGGTCCAAGGACCCATCTGTAATGAAACAGAAAGTTTCGAGGGGGTTCTGCGGAAAAGTCCAGATAACATTTCGTTTAAAAGAAACGGCTGAGAGACTGACAGGCGGGCTCCACCCGTCAGGTTTGAATTTTCAAACGAGGGAAAACAGAGCGCGACGGCGCCGAGAGGTGCGGTGGTCGCCGGCGGCGATCCACGGCGAGGTAAGGTGATCGGGGTGTACCTTCGTGATCAGTGCGCCCTTCCGCGTCTGTGGGTGGTGGCAGAGGTCGTCGGCAAGCACCACGTCGACGGCGGCCCTTGCTCCGGCGGACGGCGTTCGGACGGTCGTGGATCTCGCCGGAGAGAGCTGCGTGGCCAAAATTGAGGTGGAGGTTATCCTACTAGAGGTGGTACGAGGCTACGGGCGAAAGTAGGGCGGCTGAGGAGTTCTCACCGGAGAGAACGATGCCGGAGCCTGAGGCGGACGGAGGTGGCCGGAGTCGAGGAAGAAAGGCCCCTCGAGGCCCCTCCAGTGGCTAGGCGGGGTCTGGTGAGGTGGTGGAGTCGTGCGGACCCGAGAGCAAGCTCGGGGTGCTATATATAGCCGGCCCGAGTCGGTTGCCATGAACGGATAAGTCCGGCGAATTGATTACGGCGGTGCTGTGGCTGGACGGTCGGCTTAGGAGCTTGAGCATCGCCTAGGAGGAGTATTGGAGCCGTTCCCGTGTCCAACTCAGCACGGGAGGGCTGGTTACGGCATGCCCTCGACAGAACGGCCGCACGGCCCGTCGGCGGCAGAGAGCGCTCTGCGCGTGCCAAGCCACGGCGACGGTGCCGCATGCGTGCGCTGGCAAGGAGGTGGCCACGCGGAGCCACCAGGACGCTTGGGCGGCGCCGAACGGCGTTGCACCGCAGTTTTGCCCCCTGTCGTCCGTTACTGTGGTGCAGCCACCGCAAAGCACGCCGGCGCAGGCGGGCCAGGGCGCCACCGATGCCAGGAACGTGCCAAGCGCTCGTGTGAAGCTCCGGACAAGAGGGATAGGCTGCGAGCAACGTGCCAAGGGCACTGTGGACTCGTGACTGAAGTTACTGATGGAGATCGACACTGAACTTCTGAATTTTCTGAAAGTGAACAGTACTAGTGCATGCAAGGTGTTCGACAGAATGATCTAGGCATGTAGGGATTTTTCCTTGAGCTGGTTTTTGGTGGAGGGGCCTCTCATTGCATCTAGAGGCTGCCTGAATATTTGTGGAATTTTTGGAGTAATGTAGATATGAATTTCACCAAATTTGGCAAATCTGGTCCAAACTTGCAGGGACTATAATTTGAAATTTTTGAACAGAAGAGGAGTGGATCTTGATAGTTCTAGGTTGTGGGTACCAAGGACTATCCAAGGGAGTTGATTTGAGGTCAAAATTCAAATGCATTAAGGTACTTGCTTTGCGAATTACCTAGGCTCAAAATAATAGACAGGAAAGATTTGGGAGAGAATTAATTGAAATAAAAATTCAGAAGAGGGTTGAACTAGTAGAGATAGAGTGTTTGGATTGCCCAAAGTGGAAGGAGATATATTTGGAAAGATTTTACCATGTGGTGTATGGCCAAATCATGAATGATTTCAAATATGGGAGAGAATGAAAAACCCTTAGAGTTTCTTTTTGAAAGAAAAATAAACTTCAAAGATTTTTCTTGAATCCTTGAGAAGAGAGCAATTAGAGGAAAAATTTAAAACTAAACACCAGGGTTGAAGGAGATGCAAAAGTAAAATATTTGCCAGAGGGAAAAAGCTTTTGATAGAGATTTTTTTTTGGAAGGGTTTTGGTGACCTCCTTCAAATCCAACGAAGTTTTGAAGAAAACCAAAGAAAAAATTTTGGAGTGTCACAGAAACGACCCAAGATTTGAGCGCAGGGGTCAGCCTGCGGCGAGGGAGAAGCATCAAGGCGACCTGCGTCAGGGGCGTCCGCCTGACGCGCGCTGTTGGTCGCCTCACCAAGAGAAGCAGCAGGGGCCTCGGGGGCTCCATCCGCAGACGCTGCGGGCGGCTGCCTTCCGCCCTCAGCCGCGGCGGCATGAGCCTCAGGAGCTGCTCCCTCATGAGCGTCGCCCGACGCTGTCCCCTGGCGGGGGTCCCTTCAGCCTCTGGCGGCTCGTGCCTCCCTTCTCCGCCACTTGAGGAGGAGCCGCCTTGGCCGACTGGAAGGGCTGTCACCATCACTGGATTCTCGTGAGGCCCCTGGAGACCAGCGGGGCGCGGCCCCCATTCATCGAAGATAGGCTTCTGGTTCACAAAATCACCCCTGTTTTGGCAGAGGTACAGCAAGGCCCCTCCATGCCGGATGCCACCAGGGTTGGGGTCGCCAGTCAGGACCAGGAGCACTTTCCTTAGCGCTTCGGGCATCAGGTCTTCTTCCTGGAGCCTCATTCGATCACCAGGCCCACTGAAGGCCCACATCCGGTGGGAATGGCGTTGGAGAGGAGCAACACGGCACATCAGGAACTCCTTCACCACCTTGGGCGCCGTCACGCCAAGCTTTCTCAGGAACTCGAAGCGGTGCCAGACAAAAATGAGCCGAGGGCTTGAAAGCGTCTCCTGGCCCCAGCCTGAATTGGGGACAACAGGCGAGGTTGGCTCCGATAGCAGGGGCTGGGCACCCCCACATCCACGTACAACCACGTCTCGCGGAACTCAGCCGCGGGCGGAGGCAGGCTGAAGTCAATCCCTGAGGCCGCTGTCTCCGGCGCGGCGACGAAGCTCACGCACGCCGAGCATTGGGTGGGGTCGACAAGGCGCAGAGAGAAGAAGTGGCGCAGCAAGGCAATCAAAGGAAGGATGCCCATCATTGCTTCACAAACGAAGGCGAAGACTGAGAGGAGAGTGATCGACTCAGGACCCAGATGCATCATGTGGATCTGATAGTGGGAAAGGACGACATTGAAGAATTCAGAAAAGGGGGGAACCAGCCCCGCCCACAGGGCGTCAGCAAAATACCGGACCTGAGTGACTATCCTGTCGATGGAGAAGTGGGACGCGGGCCAGGCCGTCGTCCTCCCGCATTCGTTAAAGGTGGTGGCCAGAGCCGAACTAACCTTGCCCAAGCCCTCTAGATTGAGTATGATCGACGGGTCGACGGCGGAGGCCGCCGGCGGCGGCGAGCGAGGCGGAGGCACAGGTTTCTTCCCTTTCCCCTTCTTCGTTGGAGCCATGGCGATTGAAAAGGGGGGAGATTCGAGATTGGATTGAAAATGGAAGCTGGAGTTCGAGAGGGGGAAGGAAAGGGGCGCACGAGCAGCAGAGAGGGGAACGGATGTGTACAGCAGCATGTCCGCCTAGCAAGGCATGAAATGAGGAGGCGTGGGGGAACAGTGCCGCCCACGTCCAATCAACCGCCACGCTGGCGCCCAAGGTCATGAGCTGTTAGGGCCCTTGACGCTCGCTGACTTGCCCTTCGTCTCTGCTCGGCCAAGTTCGAAGCGCCAGTGCCCGGGCTCTTGTCGGCGTTCGGGAACAGGGGTCCCAGACTTGCACACTGCGACTGCGGGCGTGGCTCAAAGGAGGCCAGGACAGCCCATCTTCATCAACGCAAGCTCAAGACCCTCGCGAGGGGCCAAGCCTCGCGGGGCGGACAACAAGGAGCTTCCTCAGGCACGGCATCGACAGGCTGGCTCATGAGGAGGCGGAGAGTTCAAGGCAGGGTACCTCGCGAGGTGCCCATGACGCAAGCCATGACGACCAAGGCGCGCGATCGAGGCGCCCGGTCGGCCCAGCCAGCAGAGCGTCCTCCTTCCTCTTTGGAGCAAAGGGAGCAAGCGCAGGCGAGAGCATCAAGCAAAGGCATCCGTTTCGGTGCAACAAGACCAAGACCAGCCCCAACGGCTGGAAGGGAGTCATTGTGGAGCCCAAGCAGGCGTCATCACCAGAGCCTTTGGCAGGCGAGGACCAACTTTATTCAGGATAAGTGTACCCGCTGTTCCCCTTCAAAATGGCCAATTGTTGGCGCCCTTCCCGCTCAATATTTGGGAAGAGGCCTAGGGCCTTCGCCTATAAATAGGGGTAGCCACCCACAGGGTAGAGAGGGCTGGAATCCAGAGAAAGACAGAGACCCGATCCTCAAGCTAGAGCGACGGAACACCATCTAGCAGTTCATCACACCCGCCAAGAACAGACCCTCACGAGGCTGTTCTTCCTTGTATTTTTCCTCATCATCCCAAGAGGCAATCCACCACACCGCGAACTAGAGTAGGATATTACACCACAACGGTGGCCCGAACTAGTATAAATCTCGTGTCTCTTGTGCTGTTCCGTTAGTAGTTTAGGTCCCAGCGATTCGGCGAGGTACGAGACGGTGGAGGGTCGGATCTCCGCGCGCACCCCAGTGTTCGAACTCAAGGGTCTGCCGGAACCCGAAATCCGATAGTAACTTGAGTATTATCCTCATTGCCGCATAGAAGAATTACGTCCTGGAAGCACCGCTAGGTGCCAGACCCGCTGCAGGAGCAACACCAGATGTTATGAACGTCTGGCAGAGCAAAGCTGATGACTACTCGATAGTTCAGTGTGCCATGCTTTACGGCTTAGAACCGGGACTTCAACGACGTTTTGAACATCATGGAGCATATGAGATGTTCTAGGAATTGAAGTTAATATTTGAAGCAAATGCCCAGATTGAGAGATATGAAGTCTCCAATAAGTTCTACAGCTGCAAAATGGAGGAGAATAGTTCTGTCAGTGAGCATATACTCAAAATGTCTGGGTATAACAATCACTTGATTCAACTGGGAGTTAATCTTCCTGATGATAGTGTCATTGAAAGAATTCTTCAATCACTGCCACCAAGCTACAAGAGCTTCGTGATGAACTATAATATGCAAGGGATGGATAAGACAATTCCCGAGCTCTTCGCAATGCTAAAGGATGCGGAGGTAGAAATCAAGAAAGAGCATCAAGTGTTGATGGTCAACAAGACCACTAGTTTCAAGAAAAATGGTAAAGGGAAGAAGGGGAACTTCAATAAGAACGACAAACAAGTTCCTGCTTAAGTGAAGAAGCCCAAGTCTGTATCTAAGCCTGAGACTGAGTGCTTCTACTACAAAGGGACTGGTCACTGGAAGCGGAACTGCCCCAAGTATTTGGCGGATAAGAAGGATGGCAAGGTGAACAAAGGTATATGTGATATACATGTTATTGATGTGTACCTTACTAATGCTCGCATAGTGCACAGGTATTTGATATCGGTTACATTGCTAATATTTGCAACTCGAAACATGGACTATGGATTAAGAGAAGATTGGCTAAGGACGAGGTGACGATGCACCTGGGAAATGGTTCCAAAGTCGATGTGATCGCAGTCGGCACGCTACCTCTACATCTACCTTCAGGATTATTTTTAGACCTTACTAATTGTTATTTGGTGCCAGCGTTGAGCATGAACATTATATCTGGATCTTGTTTGATATGAGACGGTTATTCATTTAAATCTGAGAATAATGGTTGTTCTATTTATATGAGTAATATTTTTTATGGTCATGCACCCTTGAAGAGTGGTCTATTTTTGTTGAATCTCGATAGTAGTGACACACATATTCATAATATTGAAACCAAAGATGCAGAGTTGATAATGATAGTGCAACATATTTGTGGCACTGCCGTTTAGGTCATATTGGTGTAAAGCGCATGAAGAAACTCCATTCTGATGGACTTTTGGAATCACTTGATTATGAATCACTTGGTACTTGCGAACCATGCCTCATGGGCAAGATGACTAAAACGTCGTTCTCCGAACAATGGAGCGAGCAACAGATTTGTTGGAAATCATACATACAGATGTATGTGGTCCGATGAATGTTGACGCTCGCGACGGGTATCATTATGTTCTCACCTCCACAAATGATTTGAGCAGATATGGGTATATCTAATTTATGAAGCATAAGTCTGAAATTGAAAAGTTCAAATAATTTCAGAGTGAAGGGGAAAATCATCGTAACAAGAAAATAAAGTTTCTACGATCTGATCATGGAGGAGAATATTTGAGTTATGAGTTTGGTCTTTATTTGAAACAATGCGGAATAGTTTCGCAACTCACGCCACCTGGAACACCACAGCGTAATGGTGTGTCCGAACATCGTAACCACACTTTATTAGATATGGTGCGATCTATGATGTCTCTTACTGATTTACCGCTATCGTTTTGGGGTTATGCTTTAGAGACGGCTGCATTCACGTTAAATAGGGCACCATCTAAATCCGTTGAGACGACACCTTATGAACTGTGGTTTGGCAAGAAACCCAAGTTGTCGTTTCTTAAAGTTTGGGGCTGCGATGCTTATGTGAAAAAGCTTCAACCTGATAAGCTTGAACCCAAATCAGAGAAATGTGTCTTCATAGGATACCCAAAGGAGACTGTTGGGTACACCTTATATCACAGATCCGAAGGCAAGACATTCGTTGCTAAGAATGGATCCTTTCTAGAGAAGGAGTTTCCCTCGAAAGAAGTGAGTGGGAGGAAAGTAGAACTTGATGAGGTAACTGTACCTGCTCCCTTATTGGAAAGTAGTTCATCACAGAAATCTGTTCCTGTGACTCCTACACCAATTAGTGAGGAAGCTAATGATGATGATCATGTAACTTCAGATCAAGTTACTACCGAACCTCGTGGGTCAACGAGTAAGATCCGCACTGAGTGGTGCGGTAATCCTGTTCTGGAGGTCATGTTACTTGACCATGACAAACCTACGAACTATGAGGAAGCGATGATGAGCCCAAATTCCGCGAAATGGCTTGAGGCCATGAAATCTGAGATGGGATCCATGTATGATAACAAAGTGTGGACTTTGGTCGATTTGCCCGATGATCGGCAAGCCATCGAGAATAAATGGATCTTCAAGAAGAAGACTGACGCTGACGGTAATGTTACTGTCTATAATGCTCGACTTGTTGCAAAAGATTTTTGACAAGTTTAAGGAGTTGACTACGATGAGACCTTCTCACCCGTAGCGATGCTTAAGTCCGTCTGAATCATGTTAGCAATTGCTGCATTTTATGATTATGAAATTTGGCAAATGGATGTAAAGACTACTTTCCTGAATGGATTTCTAGAAGAAGAGTTGTATATGATGCAACCCGAAGGTTTTATCGATCCAAAGGATGCTAACAAAGTGTGCAAGCTCCAGCGATCCATTTATGGACTGGTGCAAGCATCTCGGAGTTGGAATAAACATTTTGATAGTGTGATCAAAGCATATGGTTTTATACAGACTTTTGGAGAAGCCTGTATTTACAAGAAAGTGAGTGGGAGCTCTGTAGCGTTTCTAATATTATATGTGGATGACATATTGTTGATTGGAAATGATATAGAATATCTGGATACCATAAAAGGATACTTGAACAAGAGTTTTTCAATGAAAGACCTCGGTGAAGCTACTTATATATTGGGCATAAAGATCTATAGAGATTGATCGAGACGCTTAATTTGACTTTCACAAAGCACGTACCTTGATAAAGTTTTGAAGAAGTTCAAAATGGATCAAGCAAAGAAAGGGTTCTTGCATGTGTTACAAGGTGTGAAGTTGAGTCAGACTCAATGCCCGACCACTGCAGAAGATAGAGAGAAAATGAAAGTTGTTCCCTATGCTTCAGCCATAGGCTCTATCATGTATGCAATGATGTGGACTAGACCTGATGTGTGCCTTGCTATTAGTTTAGCAGGGAGGTACGAAAGTAATCCAGGAGTGGATCATTGGACAACAGTCAAGAACATCCTGAAATACCTGAAAAGGACTAAGGATATGTTTCTCGTTTATGGAGGTGACAAAGAGCTCGTCGTAAATGGTTACGTCGATGCAAGCTTTGACACTGATCTGTATGACTCTAAGTCACAAACTGGATACGTAGTTATATTAAATGGTGGAGCTGTCAGTTGGTGCAGTTCTAAGCAAAGCATCGTGGCGGGATCTACATGTGAAGTGGAGTACATAGCCACTTCGGAAGCAGCAGATGAAGGAGTCTGGATGAAGGAGTTCATATCCGATTTAGGTGTCATACCTAGTGCATCGGGTCCAATGAAAATATTTTGTGACAATACGGGTGCAATTGCCTTGGCAAAGGAATCCAGGTTTCACAAGAGAACCAAGCACATCAAGAGACGCTTCAATTCCATCCGCAATCAAGTCAAGGAGGGTGACATAGAGATTTGCAAGATACATACGGATTTGAATGTTGCAGACCCGTTGACTAAGCCTCTCTCACGAGCAAAACATGATCAGCACCAAGACTCCATGGGTGTTAGAATCATTACTGTGTAATCTAGATTATTGACTCTAGTGCAAGTGGGAGACTGAAGGAAATATGCCCTAGAGGTAATAATAAAGTTGTTATTTATATTTCCTTATATCATGATAAATGTTTATTATTCATGCTAGAATTGTATTAACCGGAAACTTAGTACATGTGTGAATACATAGACAAACAGAGTGTCACTAGTATGCCTCTACTTGACTAGCTCATTAAATCAAAGATGGTTAAGTTTCCTACCCATAGGCATAAGTTGTCATTTGATTAACGAGATCACATCATTAGAGAATGATGTGATTGACTTGACCCATTCCATTAGCTTAGCACTTGATCGTTTAGTATGTTGCTATTGCTTTCTTCATGACTTATACATGTTCCTATGACTATGAGATTCTGCAACTCCCGAATACCGGAGGAACACTTAGTGTGCTGCCAAACATCACAACGTAACTGGGTGATTATAAATGTGCTCTAGAGGTGTCTCCGATACTACTTGTTGAGTTGGCATAGATCGAGATTAGGATTTGTAACTCCGATTGTCGGAGAGGTATCTCTGGGCCCTCTCGGTAATGCACATCACTATAAGCCTTGCAAGCAATGTGACTAATGATTTAGTTGCGGGATGATGCATTAAGGAACGAGTAAAGAGACATGTCGGTAACGAGATTGAACTAGGTATTGAGATACCGACGATCGAATCTCGGGCAAGTAACATACCGATGACAAAGGGAACAACGTATGTTGTTATGCGGTTTGACCGATAAAGATCTTCGTAGAATATGTAGGAACCAATATGAGCATCTAGGTTCCGCTATTGGTTATTGACCGGAGATGAGTCTCGGTCATGTCTACATAGTTCTCGAACCCGTAGGGTCCGCACGCTTAACGTTCGGTGACGATCGGTATTATGAGTTTATGTGTTTTGATGTACCGAAGGTAGTTAGAAGTCCTGGATATGATCACGGACATGACGAGGAGAATCGAAATGGTCAAGACATAAAGATCGATATATTGGACGACTATATTCGGACACCGGAAGTGTTCCAGGTGGTTTCGGGTAAAACCGGAGTGCCGGAGGGATTACCGGAACCCCCCGGGGGAACTAATGGGCCACATGGGCCTTAGTGGAGAGAGAGAGAGAGGGCCGGCTAGGGTAGGCCGCGCGCCCCCTCTGAGGGAGTCCTGGACTAAGGGGTGATCGGGCGTCCGGCCTGTTGGACTTGGGCCGGACTAATTAGCTATGAAGATACAAGACCGAAGACTCTCTCCCGTGTCCGGATGGGACTCTCCTTGGCGTGGAAGGCAAGCTTGGCGTTGAAATATGAAGATTCCTTTCTCTGTAACCGACTTTGTACAACCCTAATCCCCTCCGATGTCTATATAAACCGGAGGGCTTATACCGAAGGACAGATATAGTCATACGGGCTAGACTTCTAGGGTTTTAGCCATTACGATCTCGTGGTAGATCAACTCTTGTAATACTCATATTCATCAAGATCAATCAAGCAGGAAGTAGGGTATTACCTCCATAGAGAGGGCCCGAACCTGGGTAAACATTGTGTCCCCTATCTCCTGTTACCGTCAACCTTAGATGCACAGTTCAGGACCCCCTACCCGAGATCCGCCGGTTTTGACACTGACATTGGTGCTTTCATTGAGAGTTCCATTGTGTCATCCTCAAAAGGTTTGATGGCTCCTTCAATCATCTACAACAATTCCGTCCAAGGGGAAGTCTTCCTCCCCGGATAGATCTTCATGTTTGGCGGCTTCGTACAGCAGGCCAACTCGCTTGGCCATCTGGAGCAGATCGATAGCTACGCCCCTGGCCATCAGGTTATATTCGGAAGCTTGAACTACGTCGCGGATATACGCGGAGACTTGATCTTCGACAGATTCGAGACCACGGCAGCCGCTCCCTGTCATCGCGATGAACATGACTTAAATCTGTCATTGGACCATACCCAGGAGATAGCACCTGTAACTGCTCTGGCCTTAGATCCGGAGCAGATCGCGCCATCCGAGGACGAGAAGCTCAACCCCGCCACGGATGCTGCAGTCCCAGCGGCGTTAGAGCCGCACACAGACCCAACCTCGAGTGGATCTGTGTCACCGGAGCCTCGGACTCGTTTCTGGCTACATGTTCCGAACCATGTGCGTCCACGTGCGTCGAGCTCGATCAGTCATCGGTCTTCGAATTCAGCTCCGCGGACATTTTTCGGCACTCGCCTTTGGGCGACGTGTTAAACTCGTTAAAAGCACTATCCTTAGCGGGGGGCTCACAGCCGAATTATATCCGGTTCGAACTGGAGGCTGATGACGGAGAATTTCGCTTCCCACCCACCGCCCACTTCATAGCCACTGTCGAAGACTTAACCGACATGCTCGATTATGGCTCCGAAGACATCGACGGTATGGACGACGAAGCCGATGAGGAGCAGGGCCAAAACCCGCCGTTTACCAGACGCTGGACGACCACCTCTTCTTACGACGTGTACATGGTGGATACACCTAAAAGAACTAACGACGATGACAAAGAAGATCCAGTTAAGGATGAACCTCCTGAGATACAGCCAAAAGCCGGCGTCAGCGGCGCCGCTCTAAGTCATGTCGTGCAAAAGATAGTAATACCGGCACAGGAGAAAACAATACTCCGGACGATGCCGAAAATAACGAAGACCCTGTTGAGGTAACTTCCGAACAGGACGAACGGGAAAACGGGCAAGTTACCCTGACGAACAGGCCATACACGACGACTCGGAGGACAGTAATTATCTTCCGCTCTCCGAGGATGAGGTGAGCCTCGGCAACAAGGATTTTATCGTGCCTGAGGAACCTCTCGAGCAGGAGCGCTTTAAGCGCTGGCTAATAGCCACTGCAAGGAGCCTGAAAAAGAAGCATCAGCAGCTTCAAGCTGACCAAGATCTACTCAACGATAGATGGACTGATGTCCTCACAAAGCCGAAGAATACGGCCTCAAGCGCCCAGCCAAAAGTTACCCGAAGCGCAAATTGCTACCTCAGTTCGATGATGAGGCACCGGAGCCCGTACGATCATCGCGTAATGCGGCTAACCGACCACCACGTGGTCGGGACAAAGCGGCAACCCAAGCCGAACACCAGCTCGGCCCACCTCACCGTAAAGGTAAAGATAAAACAGCTCGGGGTTATACATATGACCTTCGGCAGGACCTGGACAGTAGAGCAGGACATACCAGATCGATCTACGGATCGCGAGGACGCGCCCAGACGCGCGATGACGGCCATCTATTCGGACATGACAAGCCTAGTCACGCCCAGGCCAAAAACCGCAGACGGACTCCATCTGAGCTACGTCGCGATGTGGCCCGATATAGAGGTGCCACACACCCTCTTTGCTTCACTGACGAAGTAATGGAGCATGAATTCCCAGAAGGGTTTAAACCCATGAATATCGAATCATATGATGGAACAACTGATCCCGCGGTATGGATCGAGGATTTTCTTCTCCAGATCCATATGGCCCGCAGAGATGACCTTCACGCCATCAAATACCTCTCGCTAAAACTCAAAGGGCCAGCTCAGCACTGGTTAAACAGCCTGCCTGAAAACTCTATTGGCAGCTAGGAGGACTTGGAAGACACCTTCCGCGACAACTTCCAAGGCACATATGTACGACCACCAGATGCTGATGACTTAAGTCACATAGTTCAACAACCCGGAGAGTCATCCAGGAAATTCTGGACTAGGTTCCTAACTAAAAAGAACCAGATCATCGACTGTCCAGATGTCGAGGCCCTAGTGGCCTTTAAACATAGCATCCGCGACGAATGGCTCACCCGCCACCTCAGCCAAAAAAAGCCAAAGTCCATCGCAGCCCTCACAGCACTCATGACTCGCTTTTGTGTGGGTGAGGATAGTTGGCTGGCCCGTAGCAAAAACACGGCAAGCAAAGTGGGCACCTTCGATGTCAAAAACAGCAACGGCAAGCTCCGATGCAACAGGCACAAACATCGAAGCAATGGTGACAATACCGATGACACGACAGTTAACGCCGGATTCAGTGGCTCCAAGTCCGGTCAGCGGAAGAAGCCATATAAAAGAAACAACCTGGGACCATCTAGCTTGGACCGCATACTCGATCATCCGTGCCAGATCCATGGCACCCCAGACAAACCAGCCAACCATACCAACAGAGATTGTTGGGTTTTTAAACAGGCCGGCAAGTTAAATGCCGAAAACAAGGAGAAGGGATCGCAAAGCGAGGACGATGACGAGGAGCCCCGGCCACCGAACAATGGGGGATAGAAGAAGTTTCCCCCTCAGGTCAAAATGGTGACCATGATATACGCTACCCACATCCCCAAGAGGGAGCGCAAGCGCGCGCTCAGGGATGTCTATGCGATAGAGCCAGTCGCCCCAAAATTCAATCCATGGTCGTCATGCCCGATCACATTAGATCGTCGGGATCATCCGACCAGTATCCGTCACGGCGGTTCGGCCACACTGGTCCTTGACCCAATAATTGATGGATTCCACCTGATGCGAGTCCTCATGGACGGTGGCAGCAGCCTCAACCTGCTCTATCAGGATATAGTGCGCAAAATGGGCATTAATCCATCACGGATCAAGCCCACAAAGACTACCTTCAAAGGAGTCATAGCAGGTGTAGAGGCCCATTGTACGGGCTCAATCACACTAGAGGTTGTCTTCGGATCTCCGGATAACTTCAGAAGCGAAGAGTTAATCTTCGATATCGTCCCCTTTCGCAGTGGCTATCACGCACTGCTTGAACGAACCGCATTTGCTCGACTCAACGTGGTGCTACACTATGCTTATCTCAAGCTCAAGATGCCCGGACCACGTGGCGTCATAACAGTTAATGGAAACGCGGAACGCTCCCTCTGTACTGAGGAGCACACCGTTGCCTTAGCAGCAGAAGTACAGAGCGGCCTTTTCAAGCAGAACCTTAATTCGGCGGCCGAGCTCCCGGACACGGTCAAGAGAGTCCGGACTATTCTACAGCATGACGGCCCAGCTCGTCAAGAGCTTGACTAGCAATTTGTCCTCCATCCCAGTCCCGACCAAGTGGCAGCATCCGTACCACGCGTATATAATTACGCACTCAAAATACCATGGGCATAGAAGGAGGCATAACTGGCTTGTGATCCACAATACGGCTCGACCGCCCCCGGACACACATACTTTCACTGTTTCCTTTTCCTCCTTTTCAGGTTTCTTTTCCACATGCCTTCCCTGACGGCCTGATCACCGGTCCTTTCGAAGGATAAATACATCAAGACGGCAGTAAGCATGGACGTAGAGGGGAATTTCCAGGTGGTCTCTTTAACAACCACTCTACCTACTTTCAGGACCCACATGCAGCTCTCCCTTGGTTGTGGCATATTAAATAGCATGTTGCTTATTGCACTACTTGTATGAATGCGCTTTGACGTATTAATCAAATTATAATGGAAATAGTTTGCAGCCCAAATTCTGCGGCTCTAGCTTACTACCCTTCCTTCTTTCTTCTTTTCTTTTTTGATAATCTTATCAAATAGCACCTGTACAATTTGGTACGTTTTCAATCTGCCAGGGAGTTCATAGCACCCCGAAATACGGCAACAAAGTCCGAACACTTTTTACAGTATAGTTTGGCACCCCGAATTTAGCACTATAAGCATTGGCTCCGAATCATGTCTTTGGTCAATAGTTGGGGTTGCCCGGCTCCTGTGCTTGCTACCTTACGTTCTGTTATATCGGCTAGGGTAGTAAAGGGAGAACTACTGTGATTGTGCCCTGGTTTACCGGATGAACACCTCGATGAAAGCGGCTGATCATCATGATGCGGCGAGAGCTGGTCAGCTCTTCGGAGGTTTCAAATCTTTAGATATTTTTTCCACATTACGCGAGGGATCGGTACTTACCCGATCAGGTGTTTATAGCATCCTAGTTCGGATACTAGGGGTTGCGCCTATATTTTTATTGCAAACTCCTATGGCTAAGTGAGGGTGCTAAAGCCGCATAGTCCGATTGCCTGGTTCGTTGTGCTAAACACCTCCTTCAAGGACCAAACAATTGGATCAATAGTGTTTAGAATACATCCCGAACACCCCCGTACTACCTACGTGGGGGCAGAAGCCGACGACTGACCAACTCTCAGATTTCACAAAACATGGCCGCACAGGAGGTAATTTTTCTAAAAAAACAAACATTATATTACATAACAACTTTGTTCCATCACACAAAGGCAAAGAGAACATGAATGTATTCATTCGAAGATAATGTCTTGCGCACATTGCGTCACCACAATGCGAGACCCCTCCAGGACGTCTTCAAAATACCGCTCAGGCGTGCGGTGCTCCTTGCCCTCAGGCGGTCCCTCGGTCGCCAGCTTGACGGCGTTCAGCTTCGCCCACCAGACCTTGACGCGGGCAAAGGCCATGCGCGCGCCCTCGATGTAGACCGATCACTTGACGACGTCTAGCTGAGGGCAGGCATTCATCAATCGCTTCACGAGCCCGAAGTAGCTGCTGGGTATAGCTTCGGCATGCCACAGCCGGATTATTAAATCCTTCATGGCCAGTTCGGCCACCCTATGCAGATCGACCAGCTGTTTTAGCTGATCGCTCAAGTGCACTGGATGTTCTGGCGCAAGATATTGCGACCAGAACAGCTTCTCCGTTGAGCTCCCTTCTTCGGCTCAGAAGAACTCCGCAGCGTCAGAAACACTGCGCGGCAGATCCGCAAACGCCCCTGGAGAACTCCAAAACCGGGTTAGTAAGAGATAACTCTTCTTCACATACTTGCTTTGCATACTAAAAGCCTTACCTGCCGCGATCTTCTTGGCCTCCTGGATTTCCCGGAGGGCGCCCTGGGCTTCAACCCGGGCCTCTTGTGCACTCGAATGAGCCTTAGCGAGTTCGGTCTCTTGAGCCGAAACATCGCGCTCCAAGGACTCGCATTTCTTCATGGAATCCTGGAGCTCTTGCTGGACCTCATCAAGCCTGGCCTCGTGCTTCTTACGAGCGGCTTGTTCCTTGGCATCTTTCTCCTCGGCCTCGGCCAGGGCCTTTTTAAGGACCTCGACTTCGATCGCCGCTCCTACAAATATCATGGCACTACGGTCAATACAAGCCATTCATTCTTTCCGAATATACAGCAAGTCACAACATACCTTGCTTGTCCTCCAGCTGCCTTTTTACAAGGCCGAGCTCTTCTTCGGCCTGCTCCAGACTCTGATTTAGTCCGGAGACCTCAGCAGCATGAGAGGCCGCGGCCAGCAAAGACGCCTGCTTATTCACATAAGACATATTTAGTTAGTTTCCTGTGAAAATTATTTGATCCTCTGTCCGGCTTTTCTTTTTGAACACCGGACAGTGTCTCAGGGGCTACTATCTATATTAGGACTTTCTCTTTTGTGTCGCTTACCTCAAAGCCTGTCAGCAGGCTGCTGTAGGCTTCGGTCAGTCCGCTCTTGATGGACTGAACCCTCTCAATCACTGTACCCATACGGATACGGTGTTCCTCCACAATGGAAGCGCCTCGTAGCGCTTCCAGCATATTATCCAGTGCCTCTGGTTGGACAGAGGTCACCGGCGGGATAGGCACACTGAAGGAGGCTGCTCGCCGGATTCCGGAGCCGTATACGTCTCCGGAACCGTATTCGGCTGGGGGGCGAACTGAACATGGCCCCCATCACCGGTCTCCATGGGGATCTGCTCCCCCATGTGTCCGGCGACTGAGGTTTCACCCTCCGGCGCCTCCCTGACAGCCTCCTGAACCTCCCCCTGGCCTGGGAAGGTCCTTCAAGACAGCACCTCGGTGTCTCCCTTGGCCTTCGGAGAGTGAGCGGCTGGCGGTGACTCGCTGGCCATCGCCTTTGAATCCAGCGAACCTCCTGATGAGGATCGCAGGGAGCTGTCATGGGCCGGACTTCAATAGCATAAGTTAACATTTTAATACCATGAAGTGGAGAGGCCGAATACATGGACGTATACGGGTTTTTAGTACTCACGAGTCGGCCAGGGGCTTGCTTTGGGGGCATCGCTCTGGGCTGATGTCTATGTCCCACGCGGAGTTATCCGCGAGGGGACCCTTCCCCCTCTTGGGCGCCTCCGCCTCCAGATTTGTGGAGGCCACTCTCTTCTTCCTTCCCTCATCAGGGGGAGTTGCTTTCTTCCTCCTCCTCATCATTGTCTTCGGTGGCAGAGGAGTGAGTATTGTCTTCAGACGACACGTCCGAAGCTCCCTTGCGGCAGGGGCCACTCCGGACCCCATTGGCCTTCTTCTTGGCCTTCTTCTCTGATGCCTGGTAGGGCGCCGGAACCAGCATCTTCGTCAGAAGCGGAATTGCTAGTTCCTCGGGCAGCGGAGCCGGACACCGAATCCACTCCGCCTTCTTTGTCCAGCCCTGGAAAAATAAATTGTAAGGTTTATATATCTTCCTCGGCCAAGCAAGTAAAATGTGCGCCTTGAAGCATGAAATACCTGACTGGCGGGATGGGATAGGGCATGCCCAAGGTCGTCGGTCATCGCCGGTGGCGTCTCCTTGCCCGTGAAGAGCACCTTCCAGATGTCCTCGTGCGTAGTTCCGAAGAACTGTTGCAGAGTCTGGTGCTTGGGCGGATCGAACTCCCATAAATGGCAAGTCCGGCTCTGGCATGGAAGGATCCGGCGAACTAGCATCACCTGGATCACATTGACGAGCTTGATGTTCTTGTCCACCATGCTCTGAATGCGCATTTGCAGCGCTATCAGCTCGTCTGACGAAGACCAATTCAAGCCCTTCTCTAGCCAGGAGGTGAGCCGCATTGGAGCTCCGGACTTGAATTTGGGAGCTGCGGCCCAGGTGGCGTCGCGGGGCTCTGTGATATAGAACCATCGTTTCTGCCACTCCTTGACGGTATCCACAAAAGTACCTTTGGGCCATGTGACATTGGGCATCTTGCTCACCATGGCACCTCCGCACTCCGCGTGTTGGCCGTCCACCACCTTCGGCTTCACGTTGAAGATCTTGAGCCACAGTCCGAAGTGGGGAGGAATGCGGAGGAAGGCCTCCACACGAAAATAAATGCCGAGATGTTGAGGAAGGATTTTGGGGCTAGATCATGGAAATCTAGCCCGTAATAGAACATGAGTCCACGGACGAAAGGGTGGAGAGGAAACCCTAACCCGCGGAAGAAGTGGGGGATGAACACCACCCTCTCATTGGGCTTCGGGGTGGGGATGATCTGCCCCTTGGTCGGGAGCCGGTGGGCGATTTCTTTGGCCAGGTACCCGGCCTCCCGATGCTTAGTGATGTCCTTCTCCTTGACGGAGGAGGCCATCCACTTGCCTTGCGCTCCAGATCCAGACATGGTTGAGTGCTTTCTTGAGGCGGAAAAGATGAGGACTGTTGGAAATATGCCCTAGAGGCAATAATAAAAGGGTTATTATTATATTTCCTTGTTCGTGATAATTGTCTTCTATTCATGCTATAATTGTATTATCCGGAAATCGTAATACACGTGTGAATAAATAGACCACAATATGTCCCTAGTGAGCCTCTAGTTGACTAGCTCGTTGATCAATAGATAGTCATGGTTTCCTGACTATGGACATTGGATGTCAATGATAACGGGATCACATCATTAGGAGAATGATGTGATGGACAAGACAATCCTAAGCATAGCACAAGATCGTGTAGTTCGTTTTGCTAGAGCTTTTCCAATGTCAAGTATCTCTTCCTTAGACCATGAGATCATGTAACTCCCGAATACCGTAGGAGTGCCTTGGGTGTACCAAACGTCCTGGCAACGAATGGGTGACTATAAAGGTGCATTACAGGTATCTCCAAAAGTGTCATTGGGTTGACACGGATCGAGGCTGGGATTTGTCACTCCGTGTGACGGAGAGGTATCACCGGGCCCACTCGGTAGTGCATCATCATAATGAGCTCAAAGTGACCAAGTGTTTGGTCACGGGATCATGCATTCTGATGCGAGTAAAGTGACTTGCGGCAGAGATTGAGCGAGGTATTGGGATACCGACGATCGAATCTCGGGCAAGTAAAATACCGATTGACAAAGGGAATAGTATACGGGGTTGATTGAATCCTCGACATCGTGGTTCATCCGATGAGATTATCGAGGAGCATGTGGGAGCCAACATGGGTATCCAGATCCCGCTGTTGGTTATTCCCCGAGAGCCGTCTCGGTCATGTCACCTCCGAGGTGCCTTGGGGAGGATGGACTCCTCCCCCCCCCCTCTTGGCCGCACCCTTCCTTGGAGGAAGGGGCAAGGATCGCCCTCCCCTCTCTTGCACCTATATAAAGGGGGAGGGGGGGTGGCCGCACCACAAGCCCTTGGCACCTCCCTCTCTGCTACACCTCCTCCTCCTCCCGTAGTTGCTTAGCGAAGCCCTGCCGGAGTTCTGCTGCATCCACCACCACGCCATCGTGCTGCTGGATCATCATCAACCTCTCCTTCCCCCTTGCTGGGTCAAGAAGGAGGAGACGTCATCCGCTCCGTACGTGTGTTGAACGCGGAGGTGCTGTCCGTTCAGCACTAGGTCATCGGTGATCTGAATCACGACGAGTACGACTCCATCATCCCCGTTCCATTGAACGCTTCCGCACGCGATCTACAAGTGGTATGTAGATGCAATCACTCTCCCATGACTCATTGCTTAGATGAACTCATAGATGGATCTTGGTGAAACCGTAGAAATTTTTTTAATTTTCTGCAATGTTCCCCAAGAGTGGTATCAGAGCCAGGTTAATGCATAGTTCTCTATTGCACGAGTAGAACACAATTTTGTTGTGGGCGTAGATCTTGTCAACTTGCTTGCCGCTACTAGTCTTTTCTTGCTTCAGCGGTATTGTGGGATGAAGCGGCCCGGACCGACCTTACACGTACGCTTACGTGAGACTGGTTCCACCAACTGACATGCACTAGTTGCATAAGGTGGCTAGCGGGTGTTTGTCTCTCCCACTTTAGTTGGAGCGGATTCGATGAAAAGGGTCCTTATGAAGGGTAAATAGAAGTTGACAAATCACGTTGTGGCTTTCACGTAGGTAAGAAAACGTTCTTGCTAGAACCCTATTGCAGCCACGTAAAACTTGCAACAACAATTAGAGGACGTCTAACTTGTTTTTGCAGCAAGTGTTTTGTGATATGATATGGCCAAAGTTGTGATGAATGATGAATGATATATGTGATGTATGAGATCATGTTCTTGTAATAGGAATCACGACTTGCATGTCGATGAGTATGACAACCGGCAGGAGCCATAGGAGTTGTCTTTATTTTTTGTATGACCTGCGTGTCATTGAAGAACCCCATGTAAATTACTTTACTTTATTGCTAAACGCGTTAGCCATAGAAGTAGAAGTAGTCATTGGCATGACAACTTCATGAAGACACGATGATGGAGATCATGGTGTCATGCCAGTGACAGGATGATCATGGAGCCCCGAAGATGGAGATCAAAGGAGCTATGTGATATTGGCCATATCATGTCACTACTATATATAATTGCATGTGATGTTTATTATGTTTATGCATCTTGTTTACTTAGAACGACGGTAGTAAATAAGATGATCCCTCATAACAATTTCAAGAAAGTGTTCTCCCTAACTATGCACCGTTGCTAAAGTTAAATCGTTTGAAGCACCACGTGATGATCGGGTGTGATAGATCCTTACGTTCACATACAGCGGGTGTAAGACAGTTTTACACATGCATAAACACTTAGGGTTAACTTGCGAGCCTAGCATGTACAGACATGGCCTCGGAACACAAGAGACGAAAGGTCGAACATGAGTCGTATAGAAGATCGATCAACATGGAGATGTTCACCGACGATGACTAGTCCGTCTCACGTGATGATCGGACACGGCCTAGTCGACTCGGATCATGTAACACTTAGATGACTAGAGGGATGTCAAATCTGAGTGGGAGTTCATTAAATAATTTGATTAGATGAACTTAATTATCATGAACATTAGTCTAAAATCTTTGCAAAATGTCTTGTAGATCAAATGGCCAGCGCTCATGTCACCATGAACTTCAGCGTTCCTAGAAAACCAAGCTGAAAGGCGATGGCAACAACTATTGGACTGGGTCCGGAACACGAGATCATCCTCATAGCAGCCAAGAAACAATATGTCCTAGAAGCACCGCTAGGTGATGCACCCATCGAGAGAACCAAGACATTATGAATGCTTGGCAGTCTCGTCTTGATGATTACTCCCTCGTTCAAGTCGGCATGCTTTACAGCTTAGAACCGGGGCTCCAAAAGCGTTTTGAGCAACATGGAGCATATGAGATGTTCGAGGAGCTGAAAATGGTTTTCCAAGATCATGCCGGGTCGAGAGATATGAAGTCTCCGACAAGTTCTATAGTTGTAAGATGGAGGAAAACAGTTACATCGGTGAGCACATACTCAAAATGTCAGGGTTGCACAACCGCTTGTCCCAGTGGACATTAACCTCCCGGACGAGGCGGTCATTGACAAATCCTTGATCGCTCCACCAAGCTACAAGAGCTTTTGATGAACTACAATATGCAGGGGATGGTGAAAACTATTCTGAAGTATTTTCAATCTGAAGTCGTACGGTAGAAATCAGAAGGAGCATCAAGTGTTGATGGTCAATAAAACCACTAAGTTCAAGAAGGGCAAGGAAAGAAGAACTTCAAGAAGGGCGACAAGGATGTTGCCGCGCCCGGTAAGCCGATTGCGGGAAGAAGTCAAAGAATGGACCCAAGCACGAGACTGAGTGCTTTTATTGCAAAGGAAGGGTCCTTTGAGCGGAACTGCCCCAAATACTTAGCGGACAAGAAGGCCGCAACACTAAAGGTATATTTGATATACATGTAATTGATGTGTACCTTACCGATACTAGTAGTAACTCCCAGGTATTTGATACGGTGCCGTTGCTCATATATGTAACTCACAGCAGGGAGCTGCGGAATAAGCGGAGATCGAAGGGCGAGGTGACGATCTTGCGTCGGGAATGGTTCCAAGGTCGATGTGATCGCCGTCGACCGCTACCTCTACATTTACCTCGGGATTAGTTTTAAACCTCAATAATTGTTATTTAGTGCCAAGTTTGAGCATGAACATTGTATCGGGATCTCGTTTAATCTGAGATGG